>OX457041.1:29022399-29102399 GCA_949752735.1 Lumbricus terrestris | reverse complement strand
TATATATATGTACAATGTTGTACATTTCTTTGTGACTACTAAAGCCGCAGTCTGTCTCCGGCATGCATGATCCTGCGCTGAGGGACTAACATGTGAGTGACGTCGACTGTAAAAGATTTGTGGCGACATCTGTATTCCGCCGTCGAAGGAAGATATTGTTCGACTACACACTGATGATGAGCAGCGCCATCTGTTTGTGATGGCAGCAGATTTCCTACAATATGATGAATCTGTATTCAGCTGCTACTACCCATAGGCCTATAAGGCCCTATATATATATATATTATATAGACTATATATAGATATATATCTATGCATTTTAGACACTTTTCCTGATGTTCCTTTCTCGTAACAAAGCATGCAGTTGTTGCCTTAGTGACTACGTAAAAAAATTATTTTCTGGTTGCATATTAATTTTCTGAGCTGTAATACTGTTGGTCGATTTCATTATGGCAGATTGCTTATACTGTCGGATAGCGTGTCGATGTCATCCAATCGCCTCTCGCTTAAGCTCGAAAAACTCATCTGATCTGGCTTGGCGAAAGTCGGGAGCTTCAAAAGACGCACTTAGATATGGAAAAGCTGCACTTTTCATATGCTTCCTTCTCACCTTCTGTGTGCGGAAAACACTGCTCCAGGTATTCGCCGCAGACCGCCAAAGCTCCTATCTACCTTGATGCATTCATTCATTTGCATTAGGTCGGCTAAAGTAAATAGCATGTTGCGTATCTAGTTTTATCTGTTTAATCAACCTAAAATCAGTTAGAAAACTGCAGATTGATAGAATTGCAAAGTTTGACCATTTCAGATATAGCTGGTTAGGCCTATAAGCCCTACACGCCATATGAACTACGGTAGTTGACAACAACTGGTATGGAGTGTGGTACTGTATGGGTCGGAGATATGCATGGGCCATCAGAAAAGAGGATAGCAAGAGATTGGAAGCCTTTGAGATGTGGATATGGAGACGGATGGAAAAGGTGAGCTGGACGGAGCGAGTGACGAATGAAGAGGTGCTGCAAAGAGTAGGAGAAAAAAGATAACTGATGACAACTTAGAACTGGATCGGACACATATTAAAAGGAGATTCCCTCCTGAGAGAAATCATAGAAGGGAGATTGGATGAAAAAGAAAGAGAGAAAGTCCGAGACAGATGATGCTGGGATGGATGATGACTGACGGATACAACGAACTGAAGAAAAAGTACAGCGAAGAGAAGAATGGCGTCATTGGAAGTTGAAACCTGCCAAAGGGCAGAGAATTTAAAGAAGAAGAGATGAAAGCACGAGGACGCATTGATTTTAGGATCATTAGGCCTATAATGTAGCCTATTATGTAGCCTATATAGGGTCTATACACTCACGACTAACTGCAACAGGGACCCGTTGAGTCGGTCTCATAAATTTTGTAGCTATTTATTCAATGTCATCTTTCCGATATGTAGTCACAACTCACAAATCCCTTCGCCCTGCAGTAGGCTACATACAGACCTACGTTCACCTCATTGTTGCCTCGTTCCGCATTAAATCAGCTATGGAGAATTGGAGATATGCTTGTAGGCCTATACGTGAAGATCTATTTTTTGACTTATTTAAACACTGCCTAGCTCACTTGAGGGAAACTCAAGTAGGCCTACTATGTGACGCATTATAAGACCTAATTGTCGTCATTTTATTGCATATTATACACTGTAGGTCTACTATATGCACTCGTTCTTTCTATGAATTAAGCTTACTACTGGGGTTATCGCGAAAATATACGTTAATTTGTTTGTATAGTGCACGAAACATTTAAATGTTCAATTCATCTATCAGACCGTCGTTATAATTATTTTGTGTAACTGGAGGTAGGCCTATACTTTAGTTGCCTTAGGCCTACATAGCGTTAGGTCCTATATGTAAGCCCGTTATTATCATTCCCAGTTGAAACCTGAAAGGTTAGATCTAATATTGTTCTCGTGGGGTAATACTATTTTGACAAACTATGAACTTGTTGCAGAGATATTGTTCTTGTAATGAAAAGCAACATGGCATCATCAACCTTCTTTTAGTTATGGGCGACCTGTAAAGTACAATTTTTTATAGCAAACATTGTTTGCATTGCTTAAAACTCCATCGTTGAATACAACACGTTTTATACATCCTATATTGTTGAGATTCTGTGGAGCTGGGGCCACACAGTTTTACTGAACAGGGAAACACCGCATCCTGGATAGTCTAAGTCTAACGGTCAACGAATTCACCAGTTAGGAGAACATGTCGCTTCAACCCGAGGAAGACAAATCGTCTGGATATATTGAAGGAAATGTCTGCGAACATTGCAATATAAAAGAAAGCAGTTTAGCGATGACACGAAACGACGTTGAAATGAATTAAGACCGAATTCGATTCAATTTGAAATCAGAAGAGATTAGAAGACACGTGAAAATGCAGACAGCGATTCGTGGAAACAGTTCTCGTAGGAGGAGGAGGACGAGTAGCAACTAATGACCGTCGTCGTTGTCGTCTTCAGATAAATCGTTCCCTCATGCATCCCATGCTTAGCAATTCCTTTCCTTAATCGGTTGCTGAGAGCAGCGGACACACATGCGACTGTCAGCATTCGCGGTAAACTATGGTCCGAGAGGAGTTTAAGCATTAAGCATTCTGATTATAGTTTAGGTTAATCTAATATATGGAATTGCCATCTGCCGACTGCAGCTGTCGGTTCGAATTCCTAACCTCAAATGTATTGTAATGTAATGTAATGTAATGTAATGTAATGCAATGTAATGCAATGTAATGCAATGTAATGCAATGTAATGCAATGTAATGCAATGTAATGCAATGTAATGTAATGTGATGTGATGTGATGCAATGTGATGCAATGTAATGTAATGCAATGTAATGCAATGTACTCCAATGTAATGCAATGTAATGCAATGTAATGCAATGTAATGTAATGTGATGTGATGTGATGCAATGTGATGCAATGTAATGTAATGCAATGTAATGCAATGTAATGCAATGTAATGTAATGCAATGTAATGCAATGTAATGCAATGTAATGCAATGTAATGCAATGTAATGCAATGTAATGTAATGTAACTGCAGCGGAAGTTCGGTTCAGTTGTCTGTCAGTTTCAAGTCTGAGATAGATGAGGCGAGTTGGAGGATACATGTATACATGTATGCAACTATACATGTATGCATGTATGCAAATATATACATATGCAATACCTTGAGAAGACGATAGAAATCGATCTCCTGATTATACAGCATCGGACAGTAAGCAATTAGAAAGAAACGATATCTTCTTTGAACCCGAATAGAAAAGCAATGACATCATCATGCAGATGGTCGAACAGAGCAAGTTGTGTTTCGGATAGAGGCCTACATGTACATGTGGATGGAAGGACAGAAAAATAATGGATGGAAAGTAAGACTAATCAGATGTGACATCAACGCCAGCGGACAACGCAAATGTATGCATTGCAATGATGAAGAAAATGGAATTTTTCAAAGCTCCACAAAAGCTATGCTATCTTATCCATTTACTTATTAGCAATGCTGTACATATGATAAAAAAAAGATTCGACAAGAGCCATGGTCGCTTGGGCACCTTCAAAGCCAGGTTGACAGGTTTAGAATTAAATTTCGATTTTCGATAATTATACTTAGGCAGATAGATAAAGAGAAAGAGTGAGACAAATAGATAAACAGACAGATAGACAGATAGACAGATAGATAGATAGATAGATAGATAGATAGATAGATAGATGGATGGATGGATGGATGGATGGATAGATAGATAGATAGATAGACAGACAGACAGACAGACAGACAGACAGACGGACGGACGGACGGACGGACGGACGGACGGACGGATGGATGGATGGGTGGGTGGATGGATGGATGGACGGATGGACAGACAGGTGCAGAGATAGACACACGTGTAGATAGACGGACTGTGAGATAGCGAGCGAGTGAGCAAGCGAATGAGTGAGTGAATGAGTGACTGAGTGACAGAACAAGAGAGAGAGATCCTGATTCTAAAATTCAACTAAACGCTATTCTTCAGTGTCTACAGAAGGCACAAGACTGCAGGAGAGATAGACCTACATCTAAAGATATGTATGAAATTATCGTTTGAGAACAAGAGGCAGAAAGAGAATTGAAAAATAGAGGCGGATAGCAAATTAGAAAAACGATAGAAATGACAGAACGAGTAATATATATATATATATTGATGCGAAATGAATTCATTTTCTCTCGGCATAAATAAGTGGATATGCAGAATTGATGCATATATATACACGCATACATGATATATATATGTTATATGTGGGTTATATATATAATTTATATATATATATCGGAATGAAAGTGATTGAGACAGAAAGTGGAAGAGACAGAGAGAAACACAGAGACAGGTAGGCTATAGAAAGAGACAGAGAAAAGAAGGACGGAGAGAGAGAGACAGAAAGAGAGAGAAACACACACATGCAGAAAGACAGACGGACAGTAGCCTAATGTGTGTGTGTCTGCATGTGTGTGGGAAAGTGAAAGCTATAAATAGAAACAGGCAGGCACACAGAGAGCAAGAGGAAGATACAGAAACAGCCATACACATGAAGAGACAGAAACAGCCATACACACATGAAGTATACACAGAAATATAGGAAACGGAGAGACAGAGAGAGATGCAACGGTGATCCACACAATCATGTGAGGAGGAATTTCTCCATCGATCACAATAATATCTCCGATTCACATTCGTCGTCAGATCCGCGGTCGTCACCGTCAGTTGACCACCGTTTTCTCTTCCATGAACAGAGCACCACTCCCATCAACTGCCTATGTGTATACCGTCGTAGCCGTGACGGTGTCGGTGGCGGTGGCGGTGGCGGTGGCGGTGGGGCGGCGGAGAAACGGTTTCCCATCGGCTGCAGTTCCTCCTGACCGACCGTCGTTCCTATCCTCACTCTGGGAATCGTCCATCGTCGGCGGCCAATCTATTTTCGGCTAATCTAATTTCGCTAAGTACGCTGAAGTACAGAACTGGCGCGGAAATTTTCCCCCTGGGATTTCCGCTAAACGGATAGTAGGCGGTTGGATCCCGTCCGTCCGTTCGTCCGTCCGTTCGTTCGTCGCTTGGCTGAAGAGTCCTAACATTGTTAAACAGATCGTCGTCGTCATCGTCGTCATCGTCGTCGTCATCGTCGTCGTCGTCGTCGTCGTCATCATGCGTGAAGTATAAAAAACGGTAGACTGTATACGGTTGAATGCGTATTTTGCGGTGCCTTCTGACAGATGGCTGTAAGTCATATCGAATTATTGTCAGAGTGGAAACTGTTTGAATCCTACCTTTGTGTCGTTAATTGAGGAAAGCGAACAGCAGAACAACAGTTTCACGGATGATTCGTCCCTCAAGCGATCAAAACGATCGGCTGGTTGGTTGGTTGGTGCTGCAGCTTATGAAGAGTGAACTGCTCCGAATGTCTGCAGCAAAAAAGAGAAACGTGATGAGAACGATTGCTCGAATGTGGTCTCATGTCGTATGTTGAAAATGTACAACAACCAAGACAGCGACACATACATAAATAGGTATGCAATGCATGCATGAAAATTGCTGGCGAACAGGGGCGGATCCAGGGGACCAATCCGGCCACGGCCCTCCCCATTTAAAAATTGCATGGGACGTGGCCTCCCCCCATTTGGTTTCAGCAAGCCAAAAAAGAAGAAAAGGTCATCAGTTTTTTCGACGGTTGAAATGGTACAACGAAATTTTTCCCCTGTCCCACCAACAACACCCAAAATTTTGGCCCCCCCTCTTCGAAAATTTCTGTATCCGCCCTTGCTGGCGAAAAGAGGCAGAGAAAGGAAAAGAAACTGAAGTTCCAGTTTGCATGGAAGTCTACTTTGGAACGAAGGCTGACGTCCGTCTCAAGTTGCTTCATTCCACTGTTACAGTAGGCCTATACATGTAGGTCCCGTTAATTATAAGGAGAACATTGTGTTTGTTTGTATGTGCACTTGCTATAGCGCCCCTTCAAGCTCTCTCTACTCAGAGGCGCTCCCGACTGCAGAGCGGACACTGCAGCGGAGTTTCACGCCGAAGCGCTGAGCAATTGCGAGTGAAGGACTTGACCAAGGTCCCTACGTGGCGACGTGAGGTGGATTCGAACCTCGAACCTTCCGGCTTCAAGGCAACGACGCCACCACTACACCACCGCGCCCCACAAAAAGTAGTTAATCTGACACTCGATCGATCAGTCTAATACTCTAACACATTGTAATAAAAGGATCTAATTTACATTAGACATTTTCAATTGTACATTGATTGTCTCATGCTTTATTATTGTGTGGTGCTACAGAGCAAAGAGATCTGCAGTCGGTTACCGCTGAGAATGAAATAAACACTTAAGGTACATGTTGGATGGAGTGTAACCAGCTGTATAGGCATTTGCTCACCAACACCAGGATCTTAAGATAAAGGCATCGCCATAGCATGTACAGACCTGTGCAGTCCATTTACAAATGTCGGCCGATGTATACAGGTCGCACACAATGGACGCATGTTCTATAGGCCTATGGAGTGTTTAAAGTGTAGAAAAAGAATTGCCTGGACGCCCCTTGCCTTTACAAGCTCTGCTGGCTTAATAAGTGGCAGGACGGCGTTCAGATTTTAAAAATAAGTGCGTAGACGCCGTCCATGACCGTCCGGCCACACTTTAAGCCCTGTATATGACAGTGAAGCCATTCATCGATTAGGTCGCAGTCACAGTAGTATGCCCTTTAGGAAAGTCTTATTATTAGCCATTTGTAGCAAAGGACTCGCCAAACCTTTCATCCGTTTTATCGAGTCCCACCACACACGTACGACAGCAGATTAAGCGAAATTGATTTTCATAATTCAACGTCTGTTCTATGTTCTTTTTGTTAATACACTGGCGTCGTCGGATTACCTCGTCTCGTTTTAGCCGACATCTCTGCCGACGACATCTCACCTGGATAATGGATTAAAATTGTTCCAACGTTGGAATTGTATTCCAACCTTAGTCTATATACTATACAACGAACCGCATCAGAGTTGTACGGTCTCGAGACACTGTCTCGAAAAATAGGTCTTTTGATGTCTCGACCTCATTCTCGAGGTCACTCTCTTGACTTTTTTTAAATCAGCGAAAGTCTTCTTCTTCTGGAAACTCGCGCAAACTGTGCTTAGTTCTGAAGTTATTGCGCTATAGAATTGTCTGTTTCCGGTGTGGCAAATAGAAAGCTAAAAGAAGAAACAGAAAAATTAAACTGACTGAATACTTGTGTCTTTCGTAGCGGAAGTCTGGTTTGAAGTAACGTCGAAACTGATCGACATACTTTATTAGGTGGATCCAGGCGTGCAGTTGAACATGTTCAGCCGAATAGGTTTTCTGATATTAGTTTTTAAGGCTGCTTTGGCTACTATAAAGCCTTTTGCAGAGAAACTATCTTGTAGTGAAAGTTGCTAATTTCAAAGGCTCTAGGAGTCTTCTGCTATTGGCCACTTGTGAATTTCTTTACAAGCAGTTACTGTTGGCAGTCCTACATATTGTCAACATATTTGACACCTCGAGGGTGTGCCGTTGCACCGAACAGAGAAAGCAGGCAAAAGCCAATAATAATTATGACCACGCCTAGACATAAGAAGAAGAGTCTTGACTCGGCTTTCAATCTCTCCTGTTTCTCCTGTTTCTCATCTTCTCTGCATCTGTCTCTGACTCTCTGCTATAATAGTGTGGGTATATCGCCTGTATCTCTTCTTATAATTGTTTCTATCCTTGTCGTCCTATAATATATTTGCCTTTGTCTCCTTCGTTACCGTTTGCCTCAGTTCTACTTTCACTCTATAGATCTAATCCATTTCTGCCATCGATTGCCATTGCATATGTCTCAATCCACGTCTCTCTCTCTCTGCCTCTGTCTCTTTATCTGTGCTGCGTGTGTACATGTATATCTCTGTCAGTCGGTCGGTCTTGATGAATTCCTGAAAGTCATTCCGGCCGAAGCCGGACAGAATTAGTCGGATGTTCGACTGTTCTCACCGAATGAACGAACGAACGATGGAGAAATCTGCATCGAAAGACGCCACTGACATCGACTGAAAATTGTCTGATTAATGACTGACACCCCCTGGCACCCACCGCCATCGCCCTGGCACCCACCGCCATCGCCCTGGCAGCCACTGCCACCCCCTGACAGCCACTGCCATCGACACCGTGGTCACCGTCGCCACCGCCGCTGCTGCAGTACCTGAACGCACGCTTTCCAACCCAAACATCTCCCATCTCTCAATTCCTACCTTCCTCACGCTATCAACCTCTTTATTCCTCCATCCGTCCCATCATCCCTCGCTCCATTTCTCTCTCTCTCTCTCTCTCTCTCTCTCTCTCTCTCTCTCTCTCTCTCTCTCTCTCTCTCTCTTTCTCATTACCACCTCACAACCAATCCATTACCGTCGACGCCGTCAAGTAGGACAACAACGGCGCCGATTCTGTCGCCTTTGGACGACGATAAGTTGCAAGAAACTGGACCAAAAGGAGGATGGGAAGAAGGAGGTGGAGGGGAAGGAGGAGGAGGACGAGGAGGAGGGGAGGAGGATGAAGAAGCGGGAGATGGAAACAGACGGATATGGAAGGAAGGAGACGGAAGAATGAGAGCAGAGACAGGGATCTTGTTTGCTTTTGTTGCTTCGTATACGGTACACTTAGTCCATGATACACTTCCGATATGTTCTATCCCAACTGTGACACAATTTGAATAAAAAATTTCTGTAGAAACCAATGCAAACCATCGTGAATGGACTGTAAATGTTTGATTCAGAGCAGCGATCGGACTGAAAGAATTTTGATCTGAACTCTAATAAGTCAAAATGATATGTTTCAGAATTGTTTCTGCTTGAGCGTAATTGGTCAAATGACATCACATAAACACAATGAAATGCAACTGGTCAGATGACGTCACATAAACATGTGCAACATGACGTCACATAAACATGTGCAACATGACGTCACATAAACATGTGCAACATGACGTCACATAAACATGTGCAACTGGTCAGATCACGTCACATAGCCTAAACATATGAAGCCAGTCAGATGACATCACGTAAACATATGCAACTAGTCAGATAACGTAACGTGAACATATGAAAAGAAAGGCAAAGAAAATGGATGGACACTCACTAAGAAGAGATTCTTTGCTAAGAATAGTAATCGAGGGGGGAAAGGGAGGGAAAAGAACAAGAGGAAGACCGAGACAGATGATGTCCTACTATAGATTGGATGATGGAGAACGGATACCAAAAACTCAAGGAGAAGACACAACGGAGGATGGACTGGCAACAGTTTGCATTCTAACCTGCATGCCTAGGGACAGAGAACCTGAAGAAGAAAAGAAACATGTGCAGCTGGTCAGATGACATGACGTAATTATACAAACGCAACTAGTCAGATGACGTCAGGTAACGACATATACAATTGGTCATATGACGTCACATAAACATATACAACTGGTGAGATGACGTCGCATAAGCGTCTGCAACTGGTCAGATGACGTCATGCAGATGTCAGACCGACTCATAAATTATTTCATCCATCGTTGTTCATTCGTCTCGTTTCCTCATCTTTTCCTTTCGACCTTTGCCTCTTCTCCACAGTCGATCTATCCATTCAGCGGTTGATCGAAATGGAAATGATGCGTTTGTAGCGAATGATTTATTCAGTCAAATCTCATACTATTATTTGCACTCGACAATCCGACTTGGACTATATAAATATAAATATATATAATTATATATAGATCTATAAATATACAAATATTTATAAATATATATATAAATATATAAATATATGTAAATATATAAATATATATATAAATATATAAATACAAATATAATCCCATTTGCATATTAAGACCTGTCGTCAATGACTGACTCGTCGTATATCTGTTTCTAAATATATAAATCTGCCTATCACATATATATTGGTCTACACAAACACCTAGGCCCTTATAAAGAGTCTATGCAGCAATTCTATCTTCACACAGACCTATCTATGTATACACCTCATGTCGCTCTCTAAAGCCATACGTCTACCAATTGCATCATAATATGCAATTATATAATGGGTAGGCCTGTATGCATATTCAATGTTGCAAGTTGCCTTGGGGTGTGCAACAGCACACAAGCGTTTGATTAAAACTGTATTTCCCGGAGTAATACGACTCATATACGGGAACAAGAAGGCGTATCAGATGCACTTTCAGTGTTTACTTTAGCTCCGGACCTGTAACCAGAGCTCTGCTGCATTGCAGCTGGACCCAATCGTCTACAATGGTGCACACTGCAACCAGCGTGGACTGACGAAGGGAAACGCTAAGTATATAGACGACAACTGGTGACGAAACGCGGTTCAAAGGCGGACAAACTGATAAGGTATCCTCACTGGGAGACAAAGCAACTGTTCGATAGTATGGCGACAACGCGATCATAGAACCAAAATGCACAGAACCAACATCCAAAATACACGGAACCAACATCCAAAATACATGGAACCAACATCCAAAATACACGGAACAAGCATCCAAAATACACGGAACCAACATTCAAAATACACGGAACAAACATCCAAAATACAAAGAACCAGCATCCAAAATACACGGAACCAACATCCAAAATACACGGAACCAACATCCAAAATACATGGAACCAACATCCAAAATACACGGAACAAGCATCCAAAATACACGGAACCAACATTCAAAATACACGGAACAAGCATCCAAAATACACGGAACCAACATTCAAAATACACGGAACAAACATCCAAAATACAAAGAACCAGCATCCAAAATACACGGAACCAACATCCAAAATACACGGAACCAACATCCGAAATACACGGAACCAACATCCAAAATACACGGAACAAACATCCAAAATACAAAGAACCAGCATCCAAAATACACGGAACCAACATCCAAAATACACGGAACCAACATCCGAAATACACGGAACCAACATCCAAAATACATGGAACCAACATCCAAAATGCACAGAGCCAACATCCAAAATACACGGAACCAACATCCAAAATACTCGGAACCGACACCCAAAATACATGGAACCAACATCCAAAATGCACAGAGCCAACATCCAAAATACACCGAACAAGCATCCAAAATACACGGAACCAACATTCAAAATACACGGAACAAACATCCAAAATACACGGAACCAGCATCCAAAATACACGGAACCAACATCCAAAATACACGGAACCAACATCCGAAATACACGGAACCAACATCCAAAATACATGGAACCAACATCCAAAATGCACAGAGCCAACATCCAAAATACACGGAACAAGCATCCAAAATACACGGAACCAACATTCAAAATACACGGAACAAACATCCAAAATACACAGAACCAGCATCCAAAAAACACGGAACCAACATCCAAAATACACGGAACCAACATTCAAAATACACGGAACAAACATCCAAAATACACAGAACCAGCATCCAAAATACACGGAACCAACATCCGAAATACACGGAACCAACATCCAAAATACATGGAACCAAAATCCAAAATGCACAGAACCAGCATCCAAAATACACGGAACCAACATCCAAAATACACGGAACCAACATTCAAAATACACGGAACAAACATCCAAAATACACAGAACCAACCAGCATCCACAATACACAGAACCAATGGCCAATTGTCGGCGTAAACGTAAATGATAAATAGCATCTCGAATAGCGACGAACTTTCGCATCAAAATGGATAGAACAGGATTGTAATTTACAACATACTCGTTCTATCCAGGATATGCACTTTAAACCGCATCTGACGCAATGACGTTGATATAAGCTGTAAAAAATTATGTCATTCGGATGAAGCTCCTAGTAGCAACAACAACAACAACAACGACAAAAACAACAACAACAACACAACAACAACAACAACAACGACTCATGGCAGATGCTGCAGCGCATCGACCTCATATCTTTAGTAAATTCTGGCTCTGTAATAGTTGATCATAAGGCAACGATGACTAATGGTTGAAAACACGGTCGGAGGAACCATCGCCTTGAATGAATGAATGTGTGCGTATTGTGTGTGCGTGCGTCTGTGTGTGTGTGCGTCTGTGTGTGTGCGTGTGTGTGTGTGTGTGTGCGTCTGTGTGTGTGCGTGTGTGTGTGTGTTTCGAGTGTTTGCGACGACAGCACAAGATATGCGCTGCAAAATAATTGGCAGTTTTTTTGTAGTCGCAAATCTGCTCGAGATGAGACGACTAATTATGTCGAGTTGAACGGAAAACGATGCTCTAATTAATCGAGACAGGCGGCAAAGAAGACATCAAAGCATTCGCAAACATCAGAACCAAACGAGGAATTATTTGCGGCAGGATACGGCGGTAGGCTCCTATTCCTAAGTCCAGTTGGGCAATATCACAAGACCTGCGAGGGGTAGCTCCTTACATAAGCCTATCTACAGTATAGGCTACCATTGGGCCCTACCCCTTAGTCGTGTCCAGATTGACTTGGCAATGCTGGGGAACGGACACTAGCCCCCCGGACAAAAGCCCCCCGGACAAAAGCCCCCTCGGACATTAGCCCCCGGACAAAAGCCCCCAAAGTAGGACATTAGCCCCCCTAGTCTATTATGTCATTACCTAAAAATGTTGTAAGAATATGCAAAGTTACTTGAAGGTTTATTATGCATATTATAAATATTTAAAGGCATTAATAAATGTAGACCGACGTGAACAACTCATTTTGTAAAATCTCTCATAAATGTAACAAATTATAAGTCCAAAGTCTGTGAAATCTAAATAAAAGTTTAATGCCTAACTTACGTTAACAAACCTTCGTTGTAGCCAAAACTGACACTAACAAGTAGGCCGACCTACTGTATAAACGATTCCCATTCGTTCATTTCTCTAATGTATTGAATCTAATTTTGAATTGAAACGACGCTAATAAGTCTACGAAGCTGAGACGTGGCCTAATGTTAACAAACCTTTCTTGTACGACACTAAGCAAATAGACTGTATAGGATTCGTTCATTTCAAATGTAAGCCTGAGCTTAAACCTATACTGACACAATTAGGACCTAAATGACACTAAGAACTTTCGTTTGCATGTGAATGCCAGTGACAAGTAATCAGTCACGGCACTATTCTAAGATTTGCACAAAGGGTTTTTTTTGTCCGGGGGCTAATGTCCGAGGGGACTTTTGTCTAGGGGGCTCTTGTCCGGGGGCTAATGTCCTACACCCGGCAATGCTCCCTCCTAAAATTCGTCGATCAGAGGGGTTCCACCCAAGGCATCAGAAACGGTGGTAGGACATTAACCCCCACACGAACAGCTCCCAAAAGCCTCCGGACAAACCCCCGAACGTCCCTTCATTTAGCCTAAGACAAAAACCCCGGACAAACCCTCTCATCCTTTTGCAAATGACCTATTTCTGTAGTTAAAATCAAACTTCTATTTAGATAACAATTATTTGTCATCAATCCAGCTTCCATTTAGGCAAACATTCGTTTCGTCAGCCCAGCTTTTAATAGCAATAATTGTATCAATCCAACTTCTATTTAAATAACAATTATTTTCATCAATCCAGCATTCATGAATACAGCTCCCATTTAAGCAAAAATGATTTTCCATCAATTCTGTTTATATTTAGCGGGAATTCTTTTCATCAATCCGGCTTGTGTACGACCAACGAATACATTCATTTTGAACTTAGGACCGCCGTTCGGAGGATTATCACTTATACGCAAATTATGTTCTACACGGAGGGAGGGTTCTCCTACCCTGGGATGTTTCGTCCGGAGTTTGTTCGGAGATCTGTGCGGGGGTTTGTCCGGGGTTAGCAGACAGTTCTATCAGGAACATATCCGTAATTCCGTGTCGTGACAGGATATAGGCCTAATTTCCAGAATTACGTGCAGGCCGATCTGACCGATGGTAGCCTATCGTGCTCTCTATAGGACCGCTTTTAAAAGAGCGGTCTTAAAGAGCAGGATACAAGGACTCTTCAACTAGGGTTAAGTCAGATTTCAATTGTTCTTCAATTCCACGTTTGACGTGCTCGTGTGAGTCGTGTCTATAAAATTCCAATATCACGGGAAATAACGGATAAGCTGTTTGGTGCAGCTTTACAACTCTAAGGTACCAGATACCATCAGGCCAATGTGATGAAAAATCACGTGACCCGTCATCTCTGGCGCGTCACTAAAAACCTGACGATGCAGATGAATGCAGAAATTGCCTCAAAAGTCAGCACTCAACACAAATGGAAATTGGAAAGACATAAGAAATTCAATCTTCGTAGTAACTTCTACCCTTGACTTCACCACTTACTTTCCAACGGGAACAATGAGGTGACCAGAATGCGACAGCAACTTTATATGATATTTATATTATATCTATCCATTGATTCGTATCGTGCTGCAAATTTCAGTCTTCCAATCAGGCTTAGGCCATGTTTCACAACACTTAGCGGTGACCAGAGACAAAAATGTCTCCGAGCAAAGTGTCTCCGACAAAATGGTGCGGACAAAATGTCGCAGTCACAAAATGTTCACACTCAAACGGTTCATACATACATCACTGATATTTAAGAATTCTTGCAATGTCTCCCAAATATTCAATGTTTCTAAAATTAATCGGCGACAATAGTGCGTAGTGCTTCACTGACTCTCACATAGGTCTTCCTCTTCTTTCCGGGTTGAACTCCAAGTTCCAGTTGACGACGCAGGAACGTCATACATTTTGTCATTGCGACATTTTGTCATTGCGACATTTTGTCATTGCGACATTTTGTCAGGGGACATTTTGTCATTGCGACATTTTGTCAGAGCTAGGACACTTTGTCATTGCGACATTTTGTCAGAGGACACTTTGTCATGGAATCCACTCAGAGCAAATTAATGGCAACACTGTTTTTGGTCTTGCCGTTGTATAAACCTTTCTTAGCATATTGACAATGCAGTTCTCTTGTTTTGAATGTGAATTTCAACTAAAGCGTTCTCATTTGACAATTTCACGAAAATTAGAATGCGCTCCACGCATATCCAGAATAAGATTTAAAAAGCGTTAGATTTCCACAGAATAGGCCCTGCTCGAAATCAAAATCCAACATCGTTACCAGCAATGTTTGAGCAGATGCAACGGGTTTTATGAACTGATGTAAAAGAAGGAATTGGATGCAATAAACTAAGTTTATATGGACAATTCTCGCTGTCTTGTGTGTAGGTAAAACTCAAGACAAGGCAAAGTCAGTCAACCAGCCATAATTACCGTTTGAACCATAAAACTTGCATTCAATAATTCTATCATGGTATAAGAGAGAATCTGTCGTAATACCCAATTTTGGTAAGGGCAACGACCCGGTTTTTCAGCTTCATAACCTGGCGTTCGTACAATGTACAGACAGATAGATACGCATAAAACCAGATGCAAACTCAGAAGCGGAGTCAAGAAACCCAATGTTTACAAGTGCTTTTGTTGTGCGATCTATCGACTGAAATATGCCAAATAATAATGTCTAGATATATGATTAATAGCCGGGCAGATAAGGCAATTCCTGAACTTATCACACAGAAAGAACCGTAGCCTATACGATATTCATCAGCAATTGTGAAAATGGCTATGGCTGGTACAGTAGACAAGGGGGCATTTGACATGGTTAATATCTTACTAAACTTCCGACATCCGACACAAGTTCGACAATAAATCTTTGCGGCTGTCATGCTGTGAAGATTTATTCCAAGCCACGGATAATGCCTCAATTAGCGGCCGAAAATTTATGCTATCCAAAAATTACAATATTTTATGCACCACAAAGAAACCTTGCACTCAATTTATAAGGAGCCGGGATTTGCGCCATCTCTAAGCCCCATGCCTAATCTTACCCCTTCGATTTCTAACAAACACTCCGATTAGAACGGCGTCAGAAATGCACTCTAAATTGCGGTCATCATTATGTATGACGAATTAATGCGGAAGTAAAGGCAAATCTCAGAATCAGACAGTCACAGGCGAATTATAGTCTCACTATCACCAATGTTGGTGAGTTCACTGTTAGTAGCAACCGATCTCTCAAGCACACAGCTACATCCCCACAAGGGGAAAATAACTTCCAGATGCAACAGTGCAACACTATTTCTTATATCAATCCTTTCGTCTCCTGAGGAACAGGAATCGGACGACACGGGAGGTTGAACCAGATGAAGGCTCACTGATTGCTGAACACCGATCCACAATCTTCAATCAGGAATTGCAAAAATCAATATTAAAGTCGCATAGATGTGGAAACCTTACTAAACCGGACAAATCAGTCGGTTTTGCAAGGCAACTTTAAGCGAGCCAAACTCCGCCAATTCTCATTTTGCTAATAATCATTGCCACTGATTTAAACTACTGTGCAACTGAAATTTGAGATCAGTTATCTAACCACTGCCAACAAGTGTTGGTAAGGTTCTGTGGAAAGCCGAAATTGACAGACTCTTATCAACAAACTGCACGAGCAAACAGAAAGCGCTTCCAGAAAACCCAGTTTCTTGGCCACTGTCTTCATCAAATCTCTAATTGTCACCTCGTCGTTAAGTCAAGTAAACTTACTTGCATTACAAGACTTTCTTTCATGCTACCTTTCCTTAAATCCATATTATTTAAAAACAGTTTTGATGACCGGCGCTTCTTTAAATATATTTAGTGATGCGCGTTTGCTTTTTTTTGATATGCAACAGTGATAGTAGTCTACATTTTCTAAATGTATGTAGGTCTAATCATTGCATAGGCTACAATGCAATGAATGCGATCTTGTCAAGTGCAAATAAGGGCTACTTACTTACTTATATACTTGCTTGCAATTGAACTATAATATCATTGGCACTTGTTTCGTTGTATTGTATTAAAACATTCATAAAGCGTCTCTAATAGGTTGAACGGTTCAGAGGCGCTCCCAGTGCACAAATAGGTCAAGGTTTCGAGAATAAGATAACGAGTAGGAGGGATCACCAGTCATAGGATTTGAGATCGTCGTGTAGATGGGAGCAGCGTATTCCAATTGAAGTAAAGGACCGGAACAGAGCCACATAGCTTTTAGCTTTCCTATAGTTCTTAGGAGCTAGAAGATCAAATCAAGTGCAAACCATCGGATGAATAATACTAATAATAATAATAATAATAATAATAATAATAATAATAATAATAATAATAATAATAATAATAATAATAATAATAATAATAAATTTTCTTTAATTAAACGCCTGCAAGACGCACCGCGCTTTACATTTACAAGTTATTCAGTAATCTTAACTAAACTTAACTACTAACTGAACAGACAGCTTTGCGATTACACGGTGCTAATAGCAGCCTACAAAGCATATCCGCCCAATGGGGGCTCGAACTCACTACATCTCGCACTCTACGCCAGCGTGTTACCCATACCGCTAAATTTTCCGATTTTAGTCGTCGGCCCAAAATTTTCCCATTTTGCCCGAAAAACTTTTATCACAATTTTTAGATTTTTTAGACATCCGCCCTAAATTTTCCGATTTTAGTCGTCCAAAAATCTGACGACTTTTTTTAGTCATCGGCTAATAATTTTCCGATTTCCTCTAGAGAAAATATAGCTGTTTTACCCCTGTGCGCCCAAAAAATCTCCCATACCTGTTTGCCCGAAAAATATTCACCGAAAGTTTTTCACCCGTGCCTGTTTTGCCCGAAAAACACATTTGCCCGAAATTTGGGGGGCATTTGCCCATCTGGACTCCCCGCCTTTGACGCCTATGGTCGTATCCTTAATATTCTGCTTTGAATTCTCCATCTCTTGACAAAAAATTAATCCGTGGCAATTGTGTTTTGCCTCCTCTTACAAAATTTCTGCGCGCCCATGCCTGCCTTGAGGGCAGACAACGAAAGAAGAAGACGAAAGAAGAAGCATTACATGACATTTTTATTGGTGTCATGTTTGCGTCTAATAGCAAACATCCGTAAGGTTGTTCTCTGCGAGAGTTTGGGTCCTTGCAAAGTTTGGCTAGCAATAAACCAGGCTGGATAGAGCGCCACAAGAAATTTTTAAAAAATTCATTGAAAGAATTAACGGTGTCGCGCATCATAATTCACCGTTAATTTTTCTACCCTGGAAGGTTTGTCCAGGGGAATAATATCCGGGGTTTTTGTCCGGAGGGACCGGTTAATGTCCGTGCCTCACCTAAACATCTGTTATCGGTGCTCCAGTCCAATAACAGTTTAACAATTTCCACAGAGATTCAGTTTACACCTGCAAGCGCTTTTGCTTCATTTCTTCTTTAATATAAAACTGAACAAGATACTATGAACAATCATTCTGGAATAGACACGAGCAATCTGAGACCAAACTCGTGCTTAATATGCCAATCCTTCGTAAAAGAAATTTCTTTGGCGTTCTTTTTCCCTTGCTCATCGGAAAGAGAGATAGTCTATACAGAAAGTGGAATTGAGAGAGACCCCGTGCCAATAACCTCCAGGACAATTACTCCCACCCTCCCGGATAATAAGTTAATAGCCCCATACTGAAAGAATGACCAAACAACAACATGTGCACCAACTAAGTGTTAGGCAGGAAAGACTTGCCACACATTAAAGACTATAATTAAAAAGTAATTAAAAGACAATTATTAGGCTAAAAAAGTCATGTAGTGATGAAGTACACATGTATGGACATTGAATGAGTGAAAGAGTGTGAATGGATGGCACCAAACAACAACTAAGTTCTATATATAGTTCGCTGGATTTATTCAACGTAAACAAGCGCTACAAACAGTTCACTGCAACCAATCTCCAAGGAAGAAGTATGCTGACACCAGCGCAAGGATGCTGACCATTGTTCGCAACTACAATGAGCGCAGTGTCATCGTGGAGTAGCTCGCAACCTTTATTTTTAGATTGAATTACCTCATTAACAGTAATCAGCATTTTCTTTCACGCAACACATTCTGCATTATGACATTGCGTGGTTCTCTAATAATATCATATGTCTAATAAATTAATAAATAGGAAAGATCCTTGATGAATACAATTAGAACAAGGCAGAAGAACTGGATGGGACATATACTGAGAGGCAACTCCTTGCAAAGAGACATAGTGGAGGGCAAAATGGAGGGGAAGAGGGGAAGAGGAAGACCGAGGGAAAAGCTCTTGGACTGGATGATGGAGGATGGATATGGGAAACTTAAAGAAAAGGCACAACACCGAGAAGAGTGGCGTCGTTGGGCATCTGGACCTGCCGAGAGGCAGCAGACCTAAAGAAGAATAATAAATTAATATATTAACTGAATTCATATATTATGCATTATTGTCCTAATTATGCAATTATTAATATATCGGTACATTGGTACATGGGTTTCATGTCTAAACAGTTGTTGTATGGTCATTCTTTCAGCACTGGGATGGAGGTGATTGTCCTAGAACCGTATAAAACACCCCGTGGCACCGGTAACTCTATGTGCCTTACGCATTACCTGCCTATAAAAATAAAGAAGTCCCCTTGTCTTTTGAAAACTTGTTCATTGTCATAGACTTCTCACTTCTGGCAGTATTGTCTAACCTGATATTCTTCAACTTTTGGTTATAATTTGACTTTTGACAATGCTTTTAAGGTGCTAATAAAGGTCCACTTAAATTCCGGCGCAACGCCGTAAATGTCAAGTCATATTCTCTGCGTCCAATCTCTCTCTTGCAACCGGTAATTTTTCTCTCCTTTATACGTACGTTGCCTCCTCCCCGCACCTTCTGCTTCAGCTCTTTGTCTTCTCTTCTCATCCAGCTGCACCATAGTTCCTTCCCCCCTCTCAACTCTCCCCCTCATTTATCCTCAACTTCAATCTGTAATTTTCCCATCAAATGCGCACTTAGCCAGCCAGCACAGATTCTTTCTTCCTCCTTGCACTATCTCTCGGCTTCATCAGTTTCTTATAGCTCACAATTTTTAATCGTTTCCTGCCGTTATAGTCAACCATCTGCACCTGATTTTGTGGAGAGCAAAACTTAAGCCAGCAATTTCTGTTTATTGAGCTTTTTCATATCCTGCCTAACCTTCTAAGTTGAAGCGTCAAAGTCCTGCGTGGATTTTTAAATTTTGTCCTATATTATAATTATATTCATGTTGTGTGCTTCAGCAGCACGGTGCATCCATTACTTGTGCAACCCGCTATACGTAAAGCGCATAGCAACGACAATTCAATCTGCAAGCAAATTGTGCGCATTTTCTGTTAGAAGGTGGAATTTTCCCTCTAAATGTACAGTGGACACTGGGTTTAGTCTGGGTATACCTCGGAGTTATAACGATTTCTTAAAGAGGCACTGTGTAATGATCTGTAGAAATGTTGCTAATTAAGCATGAAGTGCAGCAGAGCAGAGCGACCTTCTGTACCATTAATATCAATTAATGCTATATAAATTCATTATATATATATAAATTACAATTCCTAGTATACTCAACTGGATTCATAAGCTATGCACATATAATTATTTTTATATACATGTATATCCATAGGTCAATCTGTATACGTGTCTACTGTAGATAGGCCTATCTTAAGATTCATTTTCTTATCATTGGTTTTAGTATGGCGCCTTGCAGCGTTCTACATATGTATGCAAGTGTTCAAATGCTTGCATATCCGCAGTTAAACATATACAGGGTGCGCCAAAAAAAGTAATCCCCTACGGTTGTTTGTCAATATATTTGCCAAAAATAAGAATTTTTCAAATCCAGTTATACGGGCTCAAAGATAATTCCTATCTACGTACAATAGCCAAATTTCATTGCAATATGGGAAACAGAACAAAAGTTATACGGTTTTTAGTGAGGCCACCCACCGTTTTTTGACGATTCAAAGACGTAACGCAGCAAAAAGTAGCAAAAACACGATTTTATTTAGCCTAATCTCAAATAATTGTTATCAAATAGGCTTTGATAATGCCAGAGGATCATTATTATTACTATTTAAAAAGGAACAGGGTACCAGCGTAGCTGCAGGTCACTGAGAAGTCACTTAGCAAGATGACAATCAAATTGGTAAATATAAGAAATCTGTCAGATCAATCAACAGGTCCATCAAGAACTTTGCAAAGAGACTCAAAAGAAGTTTTGGCACTGGTGGTGGGCACATTGAACACAAGTTGTGAATCACTATCAAGTTCAGTTCCAAACAGTTATTTGAGATGAGACTTAATAAAATCGTGTTTTTGTTACTTTTTGTTGCGTTTCGTTTTTGAATCGTCAAAAAACGGTGGGTGGCCTCACTAAAAGTGGTATAACTTTTGTCCTGTTTGAAATATTTTGATGAAATCTGAGCATCATGTGCAGATATGAATTGTCTATAAGCCTGTAAAATTTCATTTCGATATTCTTAATTTTGGCCAAGATATTGGCAAAAAACCTAATTTTTGTTGCGCTTCGTTTTTGAATCGTCAAAAAACGGTGGGTGGCCTCCCTAAAAGGGGTGTTACTTTTGTTCCGTTTGAAATATTTTTTGTAATTTGGCCATTGTACGTAGATATAAATTGCCTTTAAGACTGTAAAGTTTCATTTAAAAATTCGTATGTTTGGCCAAGATATGCTAAAAACCGTAGGGGATTACTTTTTTTGGCGCACCCTGTAAATACATTTATCAATGAGAGCAGTTCAATAACTTCAATTGACTACGTCTATCTATCTGCGCTTGAAAAATCCCCTTATATAATTATGCATAATTATGCTTATCTAATATAGCCTTCATAATCGATTATTTAAGGTCCAGTCTATCTATTAGTTTATACGTCTGATATTACCAATGGTGCACATGCAAAACTTCTACTTCTTTTCCTTCATGCTTGAATTAATCCCTCTCTGCGGAGGGGTCAGCCACTCGGATCCTCCTCTTCCACTTTCCTCTGTCAGAGAACACCCTAACCCTATGCTCATTCGAAAGTGTATTTGGATCCATAGAGTAAAATTGGAGCCAAGTTTTAACAACCGGATGTCCTTCCTGGCGTCAACCCTTTTTCGGTTTAGAACTTAGCCTTTGGTGCTTGCACCTTCTCGCAAGGCAGCGAGGGCTTCAGGCTTATTTAAAAGCGGTCTGTAGCCTACTTGCCTTGTCGCAGGACCATCTTAGGTCACATGCATCTTTTCTCACAGAATGCAGTGCCACCTACATGTACATCTCATACTGCGTCCTGGTAGCCTTGCCGCTGTTGGTCCGCGACTGCTTATTCGTCAGGTTTGACCTACTTTTCGCAGCTATCCTCTATATCTAGAGGTCGTTCCACTATCCGCATGCACCTGTGGACGCGTGTGATAGCAGTACTGTAACAGCTCTGACATATGTAAAACTTCAACAACCTACGCATATTCGACTGTAGCCTATAGATGTACGTATAATCGTATATACTATAATAATATCCATATAATAATATATGAAAAATATGGGTTGTATGGTGGAAATAATTGCGAAGCAATATCTCTTCATTTCGATCATTATTCTTAAGAAATATGACGCCAGGCAGCACCACTATACAGGTATAAATATTATATACATATATATAATTATATATATATACATATGCATGTATATACTATATATACATGTATATAATTATATATATATACATATGCATGTATATATACATGTATATAATTATATATATACATATGCATGTATATACATGTATATAGGCAGACGCGGCAACAGACGACGCAATAATAAGATGTTGGTCATCGGTGATAGGTTCGTTTGTCATTTGTCTAATCCTACAGGTCGAACGCCCTCCTCTCATCTCCCTCTCTCACCCGTCACTCGCACTCTCCTCATTTGGCAGCAGTAGCAGCAGCAGCAGCAGCAACAGCAGCAGCAGCAGCAGCAGCAGCGGGAGACCCATTCTGGGCATTGTCTAATGCAATTCAAATCGTCGCCAAACTGTCGGCACCATACATTCTCCTGTGGACTGAGCACTTGGTTTTGCCACACGGCTGTCGTTCATCATCTGACTTATGAACGCAGTGAGAGTGAGAAAACCAAAGAGACAGAGCCAGAAACAGACAGAGAGACAGAGGCAGAGAGAGGCAGTGAGGCAGAGAGAGACACACAGATAGCCAGAGACAGACACAGGCAGACAGAAACAGACAGAGAGACAGATAGAAAGAGAGACAGAGACAGAGTAAGACAGAAAGACAGAGGCAGAGTGAGGAAGTGAGGCAGAGAGAGACACAGAAATAGCCAGAGACAGACACAGGCAGACAGAGACAGATAGAGAGACAGATAGAAAGAGAGACAGAGACAGAGAAAGACATAGAGACAGAGGCAGAGAGAGGCAGTGAGCCAGATAGACAGACACAGACAGACAGAGGCAAACAGAGACTGAGAAGGCCACGATAGTAGTATAGCGTCCATGAAAATCGGAGACAACCGGGAGCAGAGGCAACTGACGGATACCGAGTTATAAGTCTGTGTAAGAAATGGAAGGCATATTAAATATTGAAGACAACAGAAACATAGAACTGAGACGAATTGTATATCTGGATATGAGACATCAAAGTCGATGACAGTTGGAAGAAATATGAATAGAAAATAGAAAAGTGGAGCATAACAAAGAAATCAAAGAAGTTCAGGAACGAGACCTTCACTCTAAAGCCATTTCACCGACTATTGTGTATCACACGGTTGAGTTCAAAACTTCAGAAGGGTTCAGATGGATCTCGCTACAAAAAGTTACTTTGTTACGGTACTGTATTAAGGCTATGCACATGCATGGTACTCATAGCTCTTTCCGCCTAGATCTAGGTTTTTGGGCCTTGTTTAAGTTTCTAGGTTATTTTTATCCAGATCTAGCTTTTTGGTCACAGGGGTTTTGTCGGGTATCTTCGCAAAACATTGTGCAATAAGTGCCAATAACCGATGAAACATTATATAGAAAAGGTCGTCATATTGACAGACTTCGACCGAAAGATTAAACCAAAGGTCGTCAGAAATACTAGAGAAGGTCGTCACATTTTCCAATTTTGAGCGAAAGACTTTTTAAAAGGTCATCAGAAATTTTAAACGTTAGAAGATAAAACCTTCCGTTCCCAGAAAAATACAGAAAGTACCACCACGTGGTATTCTCAGACAAATGCTAGGTATTTCACAACATGAAGCCAGTCTAGCTTTTTCTAGCCTTTTTGGGCCGGATCTGACTTTTTATGAAAATTCAAAGTGGCATCCCTGGCTGCGCAGGTGGAAAGCGCAGTGCACCAGTTAATTCACGAGCGCATGCAGTGTCGGGTTAGATGGCCGTCCTGCAGTGAAATCAAAAGATGATCCGAGTCCGGCTGCCATAGAGATCGGATTGAGAGACAGACAGACAGACAGAGACAGACAGAGAGACAGAGACAGACAGAGAGAGAGAGGGGGGGAAAAGAGAGAGGGAAAAAGAGAGAGCGAGATAGTCAGAGCTGCTGCTAAGGAGGGTTTCACGACGGACGAGAAAGTAATTATGGTTGGGGGTGAAGCCGATGACGGCGGATAAATTGGTAAACAGCAGCAGACGACTTTTGGTGACACTGAGAATATTTACAGAATTCAATGGATGATATATCTTCAGAGTCCTGAAGTTTACATTTAAATTACAAACGAGGTTAAGGTATATGCATGCATGCTTGTATGCATACATGCAACTATGTATTTATACATGCAAGCATACGTTATGCATGAATGCACATTGTATGTATGCAACTTTCAAGGTACAATAGTCTTTAAGCGGAGTATAAAAAAGATCTCTGCTTCATTGTAATCACAGGCTCTACAGTTTGCATTTTCTGTGCTAGTTTCGTCTTATCAATCTCCAACTAAGTTTAAAATTTAAAACTTTCATTAATTTAATTCTGGTAATTATTTTAATCTGTGCATTCATTAATCTCACATTTACTTTTCTAAGTTTTCTTATCAAGTTGTCTACGGATTCCTTCTCTTATTGATCTTTATACAAGCAATCTTTCCACCATCGTCATTCCATATGCTTCGTACCTCTGACCTGTTTTCGTCCGCTGCTGCAACTCTTGCTTTTTTACTTTGTATCCATTTTCTTCCTTATATTCTCGTTTGTCCTATTCCTAATCTCGGTTTTGTCCTAGCATCCCCTCCCTGCATGCATCCCTTCTTGTCCATCGTCCCCCCAGTTTCATTCCCTTCCCTTCTATACCCGAACCTTTAGCTGGTCTTAAATTTCCATCGTTTAATCATTCGTCACCTCATTAGTTTCGATCTCGTCTCTCTCGATTTATTCTCTACTCTTCACTTAATTCTATCATCTTTCTCCCACGCGTTCCTCTCTCTCTTATATTATTCGCTTTCTCTTGATCCTGTGGGTTACCTCCTTTGGGCTTCCTTTGGGCTTCCTTTGAGCCGCCTATGTCCCTAAGTCTGTGGTGGTTAGACTAATTATTCTCAGGTCACCGCCACCGTCGTCGTCGTCGTCTGCCTCGGGCATCTTTCGAAAGAAGAAGACCCCATGAGATGAATTTCGCGTCGATGTATTTAGACACGTCGTCGTTTCGAGAAGCGACCACCAGGTATGACAAGTGAAAAGGACAGACGCGTAGAAGTACGTAGGCACGGACATGCATGCAGAGGCAAGAGGCATGCAGAGTTGCAGACAGTCATTTAGACAGAATCCAAATACATCGACACACAGATATGCAGCCAGAACCATGCAGAGGAAAATGACCAGAGAGAAATATAGAAAAGAAATATAGACCTAGAGAAGACAGACCGGTACAGTGGCGTAGCTATAGCTTTTCATGGGCCGTGTGCAATGCATGGGTCCCGCATGGGCCTTTGTTTGGTCTTGTAATGCCAGTATCTTCGTCTTCTTGCAGTCAAGATCACCAAAGCTAATCAATAGCATTTGCTGTTAGGCCTAACACATGCAATACAACTCCTTCACGGAATAAAAATGAATGCTGTACGAGTGAGATAAATTAATTTAAGTGTTATACCTGTAGTGATTTCTTCGTCGAATTTAATATCTATCACATTGCAGACTTATCTACTTATTATTAGCAGGCTAACTGATAGATCTACATAAAGCAATGCCATGGCAGCATAGTTTTTTCGTCTAGCATTTTGTTCAGCAAAAAGTCAATCATCTATCAATTCTACATGGTTCATGATTTGCAATTTGCAAACCATAAAACGACACCATAATCAATTTTTGGCAGCACCGGCACCTAAACTAAGTGGCGCAATATTCCGTACAAGTGCAAAAATATGGGCAAACACGGTACAAGATTCCCTGGGACCCTGATCAATTTGGTGTCTCCATGATTTTGGGGTGAGAGCAGAGAGGAGTTGAGAGCAGTATAAGAAATGCACCAAACATACTATTTGCCTTTCCACATACATAGAGCTACAAAGAGCTGCAGAGACATAGAGAAATAAACAAATTTTTTGAAGACAAATCAATGTTATTGATGGGAATACAGCAATAATCATAGGAATGGTAATAAGAACATTGACATTGAACATGAACAATCAATTGACATTGAACATTGACCATTAACGTTGAACATGAACAATCAATTGACATTGAACATTGACCATTGACATTGAACATGAACAATCAATTGACATTGAACATTGACCATTGATATTGAACATAAAGAATGAATTGACATTGAACATTGAACATTGACATTGAACATGAACAATCAATTGACATTGAACATTGAACATTGAACATTGACATTGAACATGAACAATCAATTGACATTGAACATTGAACATTGAACATTGACGTTGAACATGAACAATCAATTGACATTGAACATTGAACATTGACATTGAACATGAACAATCAATTGACCTTTGTTGGGTCTGCTAATTTTGTGCCGCAGTCTTTCGAGTCTTTCGTTGAGTTCTGTCATCACTCTGCTCGTTCGTTCCTCTATTCGTATTACACAGCTCGACGACTGTAATTAAGCCTATAGGTGGCTGCTCCTGGGTAAGAGCGGACACAGACATTTTCAAAGGGGGGCCAAAATTTTCGGTCTTGGGATAGGGAAAAAAAATTCTTGGTCGCCGAAAATTCTGATCACCTTTTTAAGTCATTTGTCTCGAATTTCCAAGAAAAGATACCCATTTTATCCGCCAAATTGGTTGATAATGACCTTTCTTATATGGACCTCGTGGGCGTGGGGAGGGCCTACGGAACTGCTTATTGGGGAGGAGGGCACGTCAACTTTCCAAGCCAAATAGCTGGTCAAAAGTAAAGAAATGTCTAAATGAAGGGGGCATGGCCGGATTGGCCCCCTAGATCCGCCACTGCTCCTGGCATCACTCAGCTCCATCTTCATCAACTTCGATTTGTTGCGAATGCAACTGCCAAACTTCTTACAGATCTGCCAAACTTCTAGCCGATCTGCCAAATATATTCGCACATATCCGACTACATGAGACGTGAGCTTCACTGGCTTCCATTTACTAATCGGATGAGATGCAAGAACACATTCAGCAGGCTTGATGGGGAGGCTACGATTGGCACCATGCACTCTCAACTACATTGCTATGCCACTTCCAGTTGACACTGAAACTGGTCGGATGAGGGCGCTCCGGTCTAGTAATTATGAAATGATCCCATCCTATTTTCGGACCTCCTTCTCTTCCATCCGTGCTCTTCGAGCCGTCGGAGTGGCAGAACTTCATAAAAGTCTCGTTGCTTCACAGTACATTAAATAGATCTACAACCATCTATTCATACATTCATGTTTGCAGTCAAATGTGCATTGTGTATATGCAAAACAATGCGTAGACCTAAAAATGCGCATATGCAATGAAACTATAGGTTATAGTTGAATCGACGATATTTCCAACGCAATACAGATCTCTAAGACATAGAATAGGCTACAATATTATCTGAACCACAGTGGATCGTTAATGTGACTTCAATATGCAAGAAATTTGCGAAACAATCTATTTGTCGCACGTATACGGTATACAATATACGCGATAAATAGTAAAATTCAATAAATAGCGAGCAATCAAACTAAATGGCGATGCAATTTGAAATCAAATTTGAAAGACGACCAATTACTTGACGAGTTAAGCTATAAATTTTGCTCCAGATGTCTCTGTTCTGCGGCAACGTATAGACCCTGACATCCCCCTCTGATGCCCTGAAGACATCCCCCTCTGATGCCTTGAGGACATCCCCCTCTGATGCCCTGAGGACCTCCTGCCTGTGATACCCTGAGGACATTCCCCTCATTCCCCTCAGATGCCCTGAGGCCATCCCCTCTGATGCCCTGAGGACATCCCCCTCTGATGCCCTGAAGACATCCCCTCTGATGCCCTGAAGGCATCCCCTCTGATGCCCTGAGGACATCCCCCTCTGATGCCCTGAGGACATCCCCCTCTGATGCCCTTAGGACATCCCTCAAATGCCCAGTGGCACCGTCACCGACTCACCGTCATGCATTAACTCACATCTGTCTGGTTGTTGACGTAATTCAGAACAGTTACTATGCTTTGCATTACACCTCATGGCAGATTCCATATAAATCCATAATCTTATATTTATCACTGGACTCTGTTTGGAGGAAAAGCGCAGGAAATAATTTATGATATCGAGTATATCGAATTCATGAGTTTCGTTTGTCAACAGTTTCAGTTTAGAGAGACAAATGGTCTCGGTAAGACATCCAGGCAGACAAACAGACAGACTTAGCGACAGAGACAGACCGACAGCAACAGTGAGCGAGATAGACAGATAGCGAGACAGATAAAGAGAGGCACAGATACATCGACAGAGAGACAGAGAGAGAGACAAAGACAGACAGACTGGAACATAGAGCGGGAGAGACAAATAACGAGATAGACAAAGAGAGGCAGACAGATACATCGATCGACAGAGAGACAGAGAGAGAGAGAGAGAGAGAGAGAGAGAGAGAGAGAGAGAGAGAGAGAGAGAGAGAGAGAGAGAGAGATAGACAGACAGAAACATAGAGCGAGAGAGACAGATAGCGAGGTAGACAAAGAGAGACAGACAGACAAATCGATAGTTAGACAAACAGACAGAGACAGATACTTAGACAGAGACAGAGACAGATAGCGAGATAGACAAAGACACACATGCAGACAGACAGAGAGGGTGGTTGCGATCATGAGAAAGAAGAGAGAATCCGATGGAGAGATTTGAAGGGAAGAGCAACTGAAAATAATATGTGCGTCCTACTGTACAGTGTACAGTGTACAGTGTACAGCGTACATGCAGGAGAAAGTCGTCTATACGTCATCAACCCTCTCGAAGACCGTCATCGAAGAGTAGCTGGCCTAAGCTCTCTATTGAACAGACCCATCATTCATTATCTGACGTCACTTAAATAGTAGAATGGCGGATGATTTGCATGTGCTTAATCGGAAGGAGTGCTATATATAGCTTGAAACAGCTGTACTCAGACACAGGAAGCCAGTGTATAAAAAGGAAAGCAGCTGTGGTAGGTTTTATAACTGTAGCTTAGTGCATGACTCGAGTTACCACGTACATTGAATGCCTCATTCATTCATATATTATTATGCCAGTAGGCCTAATAATTATGGATACTGCAAAGCGCCTGCTTGCAATTAACAACATAGAGTTATGCGCCTGTACCGTATATTATTGCACCGTTGCATTCGAATTTCGGAAGCAGCGAAAATTCAAAGTTGAAACACAGAATGTTATAGTGTGGGTGTGCGTGCGTTCGTGCGTGCGTGTGTGTGTGTGTGTGTGTGTGTGTGTGTGTGTGTGCGCGCATCGATGTATTAACATTCTCTCTGGTATAGTCTCTAGTCTTTCATCGTCTTTCTCTCGTCTGAAAACCTGCCTTTTCTCTCGGGGTTGAAGACACTGGGAGCGCTTCTGAAAGGCTCTTGCTGCGAGAAGCGCTTTATAAATAGTCAGATACAATACAATATGCAAAAGATCCAAGAACCTAAAACACGCAGGATGACGAATACGAAGCTTATTCGCCAGAAACGACAGCGCTACATCAATATTCAGATCCGTGCAAACAGTGACTCACTTACTGCCACAGCTGACAATGGTTAAACATATTCGCGTTGTTTTTTATGATTAATTAGCCACAATTTTTTATTAAAATTTTCTGCCGAACACCAATTTTTATGTTGAAGTGAAATAGTAGACCAATGTATTTGTCCAGTTTTCTCGATGGTAGAAGCTCTCCTGCACCTGATCTCGAAATAAATTGGACTGAGGTGCAAACGTGACAGAAGACATCTTCCAACGTGTCCTCAGATTCATTTATCAACCCCGATATGTAAGGCACTTACTACTTTCCCCGCTTGGTCGCCATGGGTCGTAACCGTCTCAGCGTAAGAATCTTTAAGGGTGGGCGATAATATACGAGTTTCGATTGATCGATTATACGTGTGGATGATGGCCGAGTGGATGGCGCCGAATATGACGTGTTATTTCACGTACGTTGTCCTCTTTATTGCAAAGTCATTCTCTGCCGTCGTCTTCGTCGTGTATTACAAAAGTCCTAGCACAACACCCTCAGCAATATATCGTCGAAGGGCGCTCTCATGATGTGCGGACGTCTGACCTTATTCGCACAGTATTTGTCTAATGCTTCATAAATGCTTCACTTGAGTAAGGACGTCAGTGTCTGTGGTGATGGCATTCATGTGATTTAGAATGTCATGTGTTGGAAACTGACGTAAGCTTATACGCATGCAGTAAGGGTAATCTCATCACTCATAGGATTATTGATTGATCTGCTGAGACCTGACGGCTTCTAATCCATACTGTCAGCGATTCTATGAGATCCTCACATTCGGTCGTTGTTTGACGCTAGGTAGTTGGCATCGGTGAAAGTATTCATACGCAGATACTAACGAGTAACGAGTTCGCACCACAGAAAGCTTAATGCAACTACACATGCATCGTTCTAGAAGCACAGAATTTGCAGCCAATAGCAATGTATGGTATTACAGTATTCCGTACAAGGGGCGGATCCAGGGGGCCAATCCGGCCATGGTCCCCATCAGAAATCTGCATAGAACGTGCAACCGATCAGGTTTCAACCAATGCAGCGGAAAAAAGTAGGATACGACTAAAAGCTCATTATTCAGCATTGGCTTGGGAAAAAATGGTATACATTGGAGAGATTTTGTCGATGAAACGACTAAAAAATAGGTCGTCAGTTTTTCGGCAGGGATTTTCGGTTATATTTTCAAGACTTTTTTTTTACCAGAGATCACTAAAAAAGGTCATCAAATTTTTCGGCCAACGATCAACGAAATTTTTCCCAACCCAAGTTCAAAATTCTCCCCCCCTTCGAAAATTTCTGTATCCGCCCCTGTTCCGTACTACCCTATACTACCTTGTATCGCAATAATATTACGCCGAACTCAATTACTCTATGCTGCACTGTTCCACACTACACTGAACAATATTCTTACGCTGAACTACGCAGCATCAGCTGCGTCGATCAACTGCCAGCCACGCTGCCATCTTGCGGGAGGCCGCAGTAAGCGTGCAAGAAATACACCACAATATTAAGCATACTGTATAACAGTGCTATTGTGCCATGCTGCATCGTTTTTTAAGTGGTACGCGTCCCATAGTGGTACGCCAGGTGCCGCTAAGTGGTACGCGAAAAAACTCGAATTTTCAATTAGTCTATCTATGCCCATCATTCTTTGATCAGCTATTCTACGTCCACCATGCGCTTCTTTTTTCATTAAACTTTTGAAGTGTTCAACATTTTGCCAATCCTTTTTTATTTTATATTCTATGATTATTTAACGCAGAATGTTGAAAAGTCGAAGACACAATATTATTGTTTGCTACATGCAATCTATTTAGTCCTCTTTTTGCTATAATAGTTTTAAAATCAACAAAGGATAAATGGTTGACCGCTCAAATGAAAATTGGAGGTAAGCTGACATGCGATTTTTTCCTGGTGGTACAATAAAACTGAAGTTTGAAATTTCCAGTTATTACAGTATATTAAGCTGCACTGTATTAAATTGTCATAGATCTATGTATAGTACTAGAGTTGTACATGTAGTACACTGAGTAAGACTAAAGTGCGCCATGCTACATCGCATTGGTTTTCTTTATCAGCTGCAGGAGACTATTTTAATTATAGGCTGATTGCATGGAAGGCTGCAAGCGGTAACGATGGTCCGAATTATTCCGACACAGATGCTGCATAATACAAGTGCATATTAATTTTGACTAAAAGCTGCATACATGAAGTAAAACATTAAAAAGGAAAAACCAACTTAGAAATGCAACCCTGAGTACAAGAGAAGCGTTTGTGACCTCGTCGTCGGATCTCACTAACAATAAATTACTTTCTATTTTTGTTGCTCAAAGGCCAGATTTAGGGTGGGCGCTAAGGGAGTAGTTGCACCTGGGGTCCCGCAGTTTTGAGGGACCCGTAGTTTTAAATACGTGTGCTTGGTAGCCTGGTAAGTTGTCAGAGTTGGGATTTTGGGGGTTTGGGGGTTGTCTCCATTGGGAGATAATCACAGCACCCAGACCCGCACTCGTCCGGCCTCGGTTCCTCATTTTATTGCTGAGTACGACAGAATCTTGTCCCCATTTCTACCCATGTTGAAATCTGAATCATGATCTGCTTGATAGTGCAGCTCATTAGCCACTAGACAAGTCGTGCACGACTTAATTACATAAATTAAATCATTTAATAATTGAATAAACCATAATCGAACGTCAGAACGCATTAATACATGAATAGATTGGATTTGCAAATGGACTTGGGCGCCATTTTCTCATGTCACATTCAATCAAGCAAATATATGTTACAACATGGGTCTAAAGAATTTCTAAGATGATTCTATCGGATGCACGAAGCAGAGAGCGAGACTCACCTTTCATCCGATCTTTCATCTCATCTTTTAAATAATCGACGTCAATGCGTCAATGTGTGTTGCTCTCTTCTTGTTGCGTCGTCGTTGTTCTCCGATGACAACGACAACGACGATCACTGGCGATGGATTGTCTTCTGTTCAACGGACGATGACGAAAAGCAACGAAAGCAAGACTCGACTTTACAGATCTACAACCAACACCACCACCAACACCACCACCGTTCCTCCTCAGACGTCATGCGGCGGCGGTGATGGCGGTGTCGGCGGTGGCGGTGGCGGCGGCGATGGTGGCGGCGATGGCGGCGGCGATGGCGGCGGCGCAGCGCTCGGCGTCCGTTGGAAGAATCAGCAGCGAAGTGGACGGGCGCCAAAGTCTGAGAGGGAGAGGGAGTTGGAAAAATACGGGAACGGAAAGAAAGAAAGAAAACAGGTGGGAGTGGAAGGAAACGACTAAAGAAGCAAAGAAGTAAGGTAGGAAGGAGGCAAGGAAGACAAGCGAATTGTGAGACTGGAAGACAAGGATACAAGGAGAGAGACAAGGATACAAGAAGAGAGACAAGGATACAAGAAGAGAGACAAGGATACAAGGAGAGAGACAAGGATACAAGAAGAGAGACAAGGATACAAGGAGAGAGACAAGGATACAAGGAGAGAGACAAGGATACAAGAAGATAGACAAGGATACAAGGAGAGAGACAAGGATACAAGGAGAGAGACAAGGATACAAGGAGAGAGACAAGGATACAAGGAGAGAGACAAGGATAGACCACACACAAACAGACAACCGGTCATGCATTATTATAAAGCCAACAAGACTTGCTGCTAAGTTGACGCGATAATTATTAGGCCGTATATATACGTGGCATCCAGAGAATGAGATGCACAGGTGCATGTGGACAAGTTCTGAGGCAGATTCAAGCATACATGCAGGCATACTACTATTTTTCGCTGCCTATAACTATCATTAGTCTAAACATTTCATTTTGAAATCGTGAAATCGTCATTGATTCAGGCTTCTTTGAAGGTTTTACTGATTTCGTGAATATATATTATATATATAATATTATATATAGCCTATATATATATATATGAAGAGATGATTTGACTAGAACGAACCTTAGCAACTGACTTCAACTGGCTTGGCTTTGAGTATAATAATAATTATTATTATTACCTCAGTAACCGTGCACTTTCTGCCTCTAATTAGTCGTTCCCGGAGATAAAATAATGAGAGCGAATAATTGAGACCAGAAGTCATTCATGCGAATCAGACTCTGCAGCCTATAGAAAATTAAATAATAATGCAGCCTGTTGCTCAGTCACGAAGAAAAAATCAATCTAATGCATGTGTCATTGTCTGTATCCAGAAAATCGATCTACCACAGAACAACAACTGAATGCACAGTCGACATGTGTATATACATGTATACTTTGTATACTTTGTATAGGCGTCACATCAATGCACGCAGCAGCGAAATGCAACACGAGGGCTGCACGGCAGGTCCTGTCAGTGACAACTAAAATTAATGTCCGAGTTCTTTAAGAGAACAGACTCTTCCAAGTAATATCTGCTTAGAGCAGACACTCGTGTGGCCACAACGCGCACACACATGCACACACACACAAACACACACACACACACCAACTGTGGCAAAACACGTTCAGTGGCGATTACTCCAGACTAGATAACTCATCTGTATATACTATATAGCTTATAATAATAAGTATCCGCCACATTGTTGTCTTCTTGTAGGCCAGAATGACCTCTCGCCTTATTATGACTAAAAGCATTCTGGTTACATTATACTCCTAGAATATCAACGGTGCCGTTAAAATAATGCACTTGGCAGAAATCGATGGAGCGTAGAGCAGATACTCAGTGCGGCCAACTTCATGAGAGAGAAAGAGACATACAGACATACAGACATGCAGACAGATACATAGATAGGCAGAGGGACAGAGAGATAGAGAGACAGACAGAGAGGGAGAGCGAGAGAGAAAAAGAGTGATGAAGAAAGAGAGACAGACCACAGAGAGAGAGACAGAAAGACAGAAAGACGGAGAGACGGAGGGAGAGACAGAGAGAAAAAGAGAGTGTGAGAGAGAGAGAAGAGCAGAGAAAGAGAGAGAGAGAGACAGCGAGAGAGGAGAGAGACAGAGAGAGACACATAGGGAGAGACAGAGGGAGAGAGGCAGTGACTGAGAGCGAGACAGAGGGAAAGAGAGAGAGAGACAGAGGGGAAGAGAGAGACAGCCAGACAGACAGAGGGAGAGACAGAGAGACAGGGAGACAGAGAGAGACAGAGGCAGAGACAGAGGAGTAATAAAAGAAGGGCAAGCATGCTGAGACAAACTGCCTCCAGGAGAATGCATTAAAAACGCTGCTGCGGTGCCAACGGATTGTGATGGTCAGTAGTGTCTGCTCTTTCTAACAATAATGTTCTAAAGAGACTCTACGAACGAAGAACAGATGCGGATAATTTACAGAGACGTTAAGCTTTAGCAGGACGGTAATGAGGTTTTATTATGCGACAAGACAAGACAAGTCTTCACTAGAAGCAAATCTATTTTTCTCCTCTAAATGTCATCTTTCTCCTGATCAACTCTTTTTTCTCTGTTCGAATCATCGTTGGCCAGATCAATATGAGGTAATGTGTTTTGCTACCACGAGTTACGCTGAACTTACCGTTAGAGACCATTCTGCAATGCGATAAGTAAATCAGGGTTCCCAATGCCTCGTATTGGGGAGAATCTATATTGAATCAGATCTGCGAAAAGGACGCATCTAAAGGCAGACTTTGTTGCGCAAAAACAAGCCTCCTTTACGTTCGAATAAGCAGAAAACAGAAATAGAAATATAGTTGATGCAGAGCATTAATGTTCCCTCATAGAAAAGTTGTCAGAGCCAGATAAATATTTCCAGCCTTTATAGACGATCAAAGTAGATTTTAAAGCAGACATCTCCCCTACTTTCGATGAGGTCTCTGGTCTTTAGAATATTCTGCTGACTCAATATTCGAACTGCATGGCATCCATGCCATCCAGGTCTTTCGAGGCACAATGGCATATTCAGTGATCATCATAATATATTCTGACAATAGCTGCTCTACAAATTCGAATGCTCTAGGCGGCTGAATATGCTTTCGCAGACATTATACGTATTCAGTAATTCATCAGCGGTTAATTATTGAGTTCAACAAAGCCTCTTCGGGTTTATGTCTAAGCTATGAATTTTATTCTATGGTCTCTGTGTCTGCAGTGCTCTCATCGCCTTGTTGTTGTGCGTCTGCCTTCACTGCCTCCATTTCTCGTTTAATTGTGACAATCAATTCAATTCAGCAAACTACTTCAGCGGTCGACTTTATCTTCTTTGAATTGCAGGCTCATCTTAATCCTAATATATTATTTTCCTTGCGTTTAATGGTATTGGCTATCTCTTAAACTACCGTAGGTAGGCCCTAGAGCTGGCTTTTCTTTGGTTCTTATGGGGATTTTATACCGATTCCTTCGACGGTTGGCTTCGTCTGAATTAAAGAATAGTGCAAATGACAAGTTATCCAGTGGACAATTTCTTTATTTTTGTTCCCTTATTTGTTTCTTTCTTCCTTATACTAGCTAATAACATTTCATGATGCCAACTGAATCCAATAACAACAGCAATATTAATGATAGCAACAGGACCCACAACAGTAACAGTGAAATTATGATGTGAATAATATTAACATGTCTTTAGCTTGTAGGCTATCAGTGCATGGTCGACCGATTCTGCTTCAAGCATAGAAGTAAAAAACGATGAAAATAAAATAAAAAAACGGGAAAAACGTCGGTTTTTTCAAAAAAATAAAAAACGACAAAAAACGATAAAAAACGGAAACGGAAATTAATTTGCCTATGCTACATCTGAAATTTCATTTTAAGCTTAAAAACCTTGCTTAGATCTATGAAATTTTATCTTAATCTTCAAATAACGCAACTTTATTATTAGGCCAAAATTAATTGGCATAAGTAGCATTAATCTACCACAGTTATTTTTCATATAACTTTGGTTTGATAGGAAATTCAGAAAAATTAGTCATTTAATTTTTTCAGATTTAAATTGTAAACATTATGTCCACGAGTTCATGCTGATCGACATAACGCAATTAAAATCTAATCGGAAGCAATGACCATAGATGTGTACTAAATTATATATTGTACATTTGTATACTTAAAATTGTTACTTATAATAAATATTAATTATAGGCCCAAAAATTTTATATCAAAATAACTCTTACAAATTTCGATTCTTGTAGGGACCTACAACATGTATTTTTCGAATGATGACTTAGACAATTACATAATGACAATATAATTAGGTGAATCCTTGAGAGGACGGCAAAAACGTATGGAATATCAGACAAAAAAAGAGATTAAGGAAAATAATAATAGGTCTACAGTAAATAAATAAATAAAGCAACCTAAAGAATAAAAAACGATAAAAAAACGATGGAAAAAATTAAAAACCAAAAAACGACGTTTTTGGGAGAGAATGCAAAACGGAAAAAAGTTTTTTACAACTATGGCTTTAAGATTAAAGTCTATGGCACCTACATGTATAAGGAAAACAGTTGCTCGTTTCCATCCACGCAAGAAGTTCCTTGCCTATCTCTTACTTAGTCTGACACCTAGGTTATAGTATAGGCCTAACCTAAATTCTCTTTCCTCAACCCCTACTTATAGTCTATGACTGTAATTATATGTGTGACACTTGTGTGTATTTGTTTCGTTTCATATTTATTGCCATTTTTTATTTCGGCAACCAAACGTTCACCAAGAATCAGATGGATCTGCGCGTGGCATCAGCATGGTGTAAAACATAACTGAGACGAACGATGTGTCCAGGTTCTAGGCCTATGCGAATACTTGGCCAGATTAAAACGACAAATCGCAAATTAAAATTAAAATTAATGCAAATATTGCACTGGGTTGGTATAGAGAACCATGAATTCTATTCAGCAGAGTCTGATAATTTACAGAATGCTGGTCAGCCAACTAAGTTTTGCCCAAACATACCCTCATAATTCTCAAGTTTATACAGGCCTCGTCCGTGTATCTTAATCGAATCAGTTAAATGAATTATGATTTTGGATTCAAATTTAGTAAGGAAGTAGCAGACAATTGCTATCCCGTGCATTACGATTCTTGCGCTATAAAACTTATCCATATATCAGATGATGACCGGTAGTTGAGATCAGATCGGAATTGACGATGACAGGTCAGAGAGATTGCATGGTTAGACCGGACGCAATGCGATTCAATTATCGATTGCATCGTTTTTATCAGATTGTTAAGAATTTCTCGGTTCAATTAAGGTATAAAATTATGCTCTCTTACAGCTGGCCGTGATTCATCTTCCAACCTAATGCTCTCAGGTGGTCCTGGCTAACGAAACCTTCGACCCCTTTTGGAACTCCAAAGTAAACTGATACAACTTGTAAAATCTCGATGTAATTACGACCTGTATGAACAGTGTATGATGTTGACTTATACCGAATAAAATGTTGTGCTATGTTATCAACTGTTATATCATAGATTATGTTATCATCAGGTTATAAGCCCAATCAGATTAAAATCGACGTTTAGATTGCACCAATGTGTCACAATTATGGTGTCTGGCTGTGAACCACGCATGCTCTTTTTTATCGCTAGACATTAAATACATGTATGAATGAGCGTTGGAGACCATAATTATAGGCGTACTGTCGTCTTTTTCAGATACATTTACCACCTTCAAAAAAGCGCAGAAGTAGTCGCAGCTATCTGTGAATTGATGGCATTTTAACAACCAATTTAAATGCATTCAATCAGGCAAAATGCGCTGAATGAATCCAATTCAAATGGTTAACGGTCTCTGGTCACGTGTCTCTGCTTACGAATGTCTGTCTTTACAATGATTTATTACTTCCTCCTGTGTCGCTCTCCAAACGAAGTCTAGCCGGTCATTTTCATCCCTCACTGCCTTTCATTATCGATATCTCATTGCAGACAACAAAGCCCCAACTTTGTTGCCATTATAATGTCAGCAATGCAATTCTTCACTATTTCACACCTGCGACAGCTGTATACGCCCTCATGCATGCTCAATCTTGCACAACGCAAACATTTAAAACATAAATGGAAATAGGCAAACACTAGATATCAACTATAGGTTATGTAGGCTTTCCATTCGACATTTAATCCTCAGTCCCATTTTAACGGATTCTAGCTTAATTTTACTTTGCTAAGCTAGCTATGCCTTAGGCAAAGGTACAATTCATGTGATTTATACATTTAAATTAACTTTAGTGACGCGCCATTATTTCAAAAATGAAATACAGCTCTTTGCTGCACAATATACCATGATTGCATATCACACCTATATTTAAATATAAATCTGCTGATTTGAAGCCAATGAGATCCATTCGTATACCACAATTATCAGAACATCCGGCGACAGAAATCTCAACCGACCTGCCTTGAAATAAATCATTGGGACAACGTGGGCCATTGATAGCTAGGCTATAGCTGGACAGACTCGCAGCCAACCTTCTGACAGCGTCAAGATAAGCCTGACAATGTCAACGAAGTCAACGAAGAAGAGTCTGTCCTATATAATAGTGCGGAGAATGGTTGTCTAGTGTAAACGTAAGTCGACATCCTTGAGTGGTTCTTGGAGGCCGTTCACAGTTGTCTGAGGAGCACTCAACTGTAGGTTGAGTTGAAGAAGCTCTTGCACATGCATGCATTCACAAGTGCAGTTCTTGCAACCTAAACACGATGCATCGACTGGACATGATGAGGTTGCAAAGTCTCAGTAAATAGTACGCATGCAGTTAATTCCTATGTAGCCTATCAACAAAACATTCTCCGAACAACGATTGATCCCCGCAGAAAAACGCCAATAATAAGCGCACTGTAAATGTATATCAAATACAAATAAACATATATATCAAATACTATCAGATACTATATATGTGCATTCATCAAAATACGTGCTATATCGTTCACCACTGCATGTCTTGCCCTGGGATGAACCAACTGTAACTGTTCTGACAAACGACAATAAATTAGGTGACTCTCTATAGTTTCTGTGTTCTATCAAATGTAATACAATGGACGTGAATCAAGCAAAGAAGAAATTAGTCTATAACCTACAGTGAACGAACGACGAATTAATTCTATGAAGTCAACTCAAACCTCAACCAGGGCCGGATTTACTATGGGGCAAATGAGGCAGCTGCCTCAGGGCCCCCACCAATTCCACCAAACACAAAAAAATAGATAAATAGAAATAAATGAATGTAATAAATATTGTAAATAGACCTACAAAACTAAAAATAGTAGATATTAGTCATATTCTATCAAACACTCTGCAATAACAAGCTTATTAGCATCCTTGAACATTCCAGATTGTATCTACAACTGGCTCGTCAACTACTTACATGGCAGGAAACACTCAACTCGCTTCAAAGGAGTTACATCTGCTTCTATAACCATCAACGCCAGTGTTATTCAGGGATCTGTTATAGGCCCAGCTGACTTCATAGTAGGTACATCTGACCTCCACCCTCTTCATTCCCAGAACCGACTATCTAAATATGCTGACGATTCCTATCTCTTTATTGGCTCTAATCACTTATCTACTGCAACAGATGAACTCCAACATATCACCAACTGGTCTAAAGGAAAGAACTTGAGGATCAATTCCGACAAAACACGTGAAATTGCTATTATCAGACGCAACAAGAGCTCACTCTCAACCCATCCATCCATCTCTGGAGTTTCCCGTACAAAATCCATCAAGGCATTGGGAGTTCTTATTGGAGAGAAATTAACTGTTACAGACCACATCAACAAGATTATCTGCTCTGGTACTGCCTCACTCTATGCCATCAGAACCCTCAAGGCTCATGGGGCATCCATACAAGAGTTACAAACTTTTACTAGAGCTACTATCATATCAAGAGTTATGTATGCCTCTCCTGCATGGTGGGGTCTGGCTAGTGGATTGGACAAATCCCGTCTTGAGGGCCTCATGAACAAACTTAGACGAGCCGGCTACTTACATCCGGATACACTTACAGCAGAAACTTTAGCTCAAGAGGCTGATAAGGTGCTTTTCAAAGCTGTTCTGGGAAACGAACTTCATGTCCTTCGTAACCTCTTTCCACTACAACGTGATCCATTATATAATTTTAGGGAAAGGGCTCACAATTTCACCCTCCCCAATAAAGACTCGTTAAACTTTATCCCAAGAATGTTATTCAAAAACATGTACTAACTATTTTAACCATAAGCTTTAAGCAGCCATACTGTTAATGTAAACCTACAGCGTTCTGTCTGTTGTTTATTGAATAAAACGAATATATATATATACATTACTTGTAACTTATTGTCAGCGTCGCGATATAAAATTGTAAGCGCTATATAAATATATTATAAACTGAGTCTGATGTTGATTTCCGGCAAAACGGCAGACATTGTCACGTTGAAATTGTAAAATAAGATAAATTTCAAAACAGACAAGAAATATAATAAATTAATAATTATGATGTTATGATTGTTATCCTGAAATCCGTAAGTCAGCTATAATAATTTCTTCTATTGAAATTTATTAAGTGGTCATCATGAGCAGACCAGGAGACCGGCACAAAACACCGCGACAGTATGGTAGTGGTGCTAAGAAGTTGAATTGGCTGTCACTGATGAGCATTGAAAGCGATGTCTTGCGAAGCATTGACTTTCGTGACATCATTAAAGACTTCGCTAATAGCAAAGCAAGAAAAGTGTCAATAAGTTGATCATACTGTGATTACTGTCATTACTGTGACTGTGACTCTGTGAGTGAAGTGACTTCAAGTGAGTCTGTCTGTAGTACAGTTAAAGATGTAACTTACCTACAGACTACAGTACATTAGTTATTAGTTAATAGTTAAGGTACATGTTTTTTATACGACCACCAAGACACCAAGAACTAACGTTGCAGCGTTGTTATCTTTCATAAATCCAACCTCTAGTTTGCCGAGAATCCTTTTAATCGATCCAGCTTCTGTTTACAGGCAAGAATTTGTTCGATAAATCCCGTTTCTATTTCGTCAGCAAATATTTTCATCCGTTTTTCATTGAAAATTATTTTTCATCAATCCAGCTTCAATTTCAGCAGAATATGACTGCACCAACCCTAAAACTAACCCTAACCGACCCTCACGACGCCTAACCTGAGCCCTAACCGACCCTCACGCGCTAAATCCCGCTCCTATTTCGTGAAGAAATATTTTTCATCGAATTTATAAATCTTTGGTGGTCGTATAAAAAACAAGTACCATAGTTAATTATAAAAAAAGTATTCCATACTGTTTGGCTTAGTGTTTGCCTCAGGGCCCCCACCAACCTAAATCCGTCCCTGACCTCAACAACCATAACTATTCAGCTCAGATCCACACAACAATTTCTTCCAATGTGTTTATCCGTCGCAGTCTGTCGTTCGGATCCTGTGGATTTCCCCTGCAGGTCAATCAAGTGCATGTCTAAACGGTTGTGTCATTGGTGTCAATAAAATGTCTTGAGTCTTATAAAAACGGTTGAGTGTCATGAGGTCTAGACCTATAGATCTAATGCACTCGTTTATTGACCATTGTCATCTCCAGAACCCCATCATTATATAGTATACATTAAAAGATGAGCGTATATCCATCCAACGTGTTCAGTAGAACAAAAGAGTTTGCTTTCTCAAGCAGGCTGTTTACTTGGAAGTTGCTGTCACATGCAGCTTCTCGCTTAGAATTATATAAACTGTGGAATATGTAGCTTGTCAGAATCTCTCTAAATGCTGTAAAGTACATATATATATATATATATATATATATATATATATATATTGTCTATACAGATTCCGTAATAGATGCACGATCCCTAATTAATGCTCATCTTAGAGAAGACTAGAACCATCACACTGTGCGTTACATAGAGAGTGCTCTTGCATATTCAATAAGTCACCATTACTAGCTATCAATGCACTTGAGATATACCACATTTTCGTACATTTTACAGAACTCTTAAGGTTATATACGGTACTTCACAAAAGGGATAGATATACGGTCGATCGTGTTATAAGTGGCCTCAAATAAATATATATATAATATATATATATATAATATATATATATATATTATATATATATATATAGCATGCAGCTCCTGCGTTAGCACATAAAAAATTAATATCTACGCCGTGGTTCAATAAAAAAAGTATAAGCCAAACTGTTTATCACTTATTATTTATAATGCCTGATAATTAATCATACTATAATTTTCCCGATATTTAGCGAATCGAACCAACAATATCATTCCAACATATCGTAAAAAGTGCATCGTTAAAACCGCAACGAATCCCATAAGAGACTGTTGCATACGCGTATCCATTTCAGCAGTCTGTTGTCACCACGTCCGTTGCGATTTTGACGCTTGGTCGTTACCATTTGGTCTGGAGTAAAATTAACGGAGTTTATTATCGCAACGTTCTGCTGTCACAACATCTTCTACCTGTTATCAGAAATCTATAACCCCAGAAGGCTATTTTCTTTCTCAACAGAACAGTGCCAGGCCACAGAGCCAGAGAAACCATCGAAATGTTAGCAAGAGTTAACCATGCAGACTTCATTTCTCACACAGTACCGTATGGCCTCCGAATAGTCCAGTTTCAAATCCTGTCGACTACAACGTGTGGCGTGGGATGCAAGAGCGAGTCTACCAGGCAGCAATCCATGATGCAAACGATCTGAAGCAACGCTTATTGCAAGTGTGAGAAGGATCAGAGGATTATCGACGATGCTGTTGTTGCGCAATGGCGTCAGCGCCTCGAAGCTTGTGTGCAAGTTGAAAGATTCGTATCTTTCTATCCGTTCAAATTTATGACATGATATGTTGGAATCATATTGTTGATTCAATTCTCTAAATATCGGGAAAACATTAGTATGATCACCAATCGGGCATTAGAGATATATGAAAACAGCTTACTTTTTCTTGAACCACCGTGTATATTTTACCGGAATATAGCCTAATTGATCATATCCGGTCCATATGGATAATGTACATTTATGAACACGCTGTAATAGGCAAATTGTCAGGGACTGCATGGCTATGACACCCATCAAGCGAGAGAAAGGAACACGGTTGAAAGAAAAGAAAAAGACATAGCATGCATGTAGAGAGAAAGAGAGCGAGAGAGACAGAGGGAGGGGATGAGGTTCTCTGAGAGAGAGAGAGAGAGAGAGAGAGAGAGAGAGAGAGAGAGAGAGAGAGAGAGAGAGAGAGAGAGAGAGAGAGAGAGAGAGAGAGAGAGAGAGAGAGAGAGAGAGAGAGAGAGAGAGAGAGAGAGAGAGAGAGAAGAGAGAGAGAGAGAAAGAGAGAGAGAGAGAGATGCAGGAAGTGATGGATGATGGGGGCTGTAAAAAAAGAAAGTCTGCAGAGACGAAGACACAAGCAATTGCATGACTCGTGTATGCATTAAACAATGACGGGTGGGCGACTAATGCCAAGACTGCGACAGCTGCTGAAGCTTCCGGGACAATAGCCGGTGATGCTGCTGATGCTGATGCTGCTGATGCTGCTGCTACGGTCGCTGAGCCTGATAAGCAAGCGATAGATAAGCTTCATATCACAAATCAAGTCGATTCGGTGAATCTTCACCGCTCAGGCATTCTCAGAACGTCATTTATTATATCATACACAATTACACACAGCATCTGACCAAAGAAGGTTGTGCATAATTGTATATAGAAGCAAATGTGTACAAACACAAATATATAAAGATAGACAGCAAGTTTTTCCTATATGCAAAACATGTTCATGTATTTTTTCGTATCAATGCACAATAATTGCATGCATTGCATTGCATTGCATGTGGTTACCACCGATAGCTTCGCGTAAGTAAATACCAGATTAAAATGTAGTTAAATGCAGCAAATAGGACACATGTACAAATATATACGTATATGGGTAACCTGAAAGTACTATAGAAAAACACATAGGCCTATAGACTCAATATTGGAAAAACGATGCATGGAGAACCAGACAGCAACATAGACACAGACAGAGAAGGAGAGAAGCATAGACACCGAAGAGAAGGAGAGAAACACAGAAGCAATTAAATGGCTGATTAATTAGCAATGACATGTGGCGACCGTTCTGTCTCGGATGCTCTTGTTTCTCAAGCGTTGCCATATTTGTGGTATTTTTTCTGTCAGCTACGATTGTTTTGCCATTATTTATTGTTCGAGTTCTGTTACTCTGTAATTATAAATCATTATTCTTCTCACTGTCTTTGTATTATGTTGTTGTCTGAAGTTATTTATTCCATTGTCATATGCTATTATTGTGCTGCAAACATGTCACAATAGCCTATTGTATTGTAATTGCGCTATGATTGCTCCGTTTATAAAATGAATTGCCATTTGCTTTTACTTTGTTGTTACCGTATTATTGCTGTATTGCTATGGTATTTCTGTTAGCATAGGCGTAGGGGACATTTCGAAAGTGGGGAGGCAAAAATTAAATTTTTGCCCGAAAAATCTGATGACTTATTTTAGTCATTTCCTGTAAATCTTCAGAAAATTTAGCTTTTTACCCATGTGTGCCCGAAAAAAATCCGCCTGTACCTGTTTGCCCGAAAAAGATTTCCGAAATTTTTTCACCGTCCGTGCCTCTTTTGCCCGAAAAACACATTTGCCCGAAATTTGGGGGGCATTTGCCCCCCCCCTGGACCACCGCCTCCTACGCCTATGTCTGTTGGTATTATATTATTGTCGCCATATTTTATTTAATCGGAATGGTGGAGGTTGAAACGTCTTACAATATAAAGTGATCTTTATGTGACGAAGTTCAACACGAAGGAAACTTTGCAGCGGATAAAATATCGCATTGAATATCAATTGGTGTCTGTAGATGATACTGCACAAAATTATATTAAATTGTATTTAATCAAATTTCGATAAAAGTGGTATACCTGAATATGCATCACAAGACTACATTATGCATTGAATATCAATGTCTATCTATAGATACTGCACAAAATTATATTAAATTGTATTTAATGAAATTACGATAAACGTGGTAGGCCTACCTGAATGTGCATCACAAGACTACATTATGCACGTGTCACCTTGCAATTATTAAATTCGTTCTCTTTCTCATAAAAAATATATTATTTAAATAGAGAGCACCTTTCTCCTTCTGGCATTTATCCGAAGACATGCGCTGCGTCCGTCATTTATTAGATTCCGTCGTAAGATTGGAGATCGAATCAGTCTGATGAGGTTAAAACACACTCTCTGGCATTGGAGGCCATCACCGGGTCTCCAGTCAAGACGCTCCTCCTCCTCCTCCTTCTCCCAACAAGGACAGAAGCCGCATCCTTGTTAGACCGGATTCAATTAATAGACTAGACTGGATTATTCAAAGATGAACCACAGACTGAATGCGGGACTCGACTGGGTTCTATTATATATATGTATATATATATATATATATATAGAGAGAGAGAGAGAGAGGGAGAGAGAGAGAGAGAGAGAGAGAGAGAGAGAGAGAGAGAGAGAGAGAGAGAGAGAGAGAGAGAGAGAGAGAGAGAGGACCAGTTGCTCATAGATTCGTGTGTGAGAACAACTGTATACGTAAGTGACTCGTGTAGCATATTATACTTCTGCGTAATACATACATGTGCAATTGTGCGTGTATGTATTGTATAAAAGTAGATCATCCTGGGTCCCCGGCTCCATTTAGTCTCCCACAAGGCTCTGTCCTGGCTCACTTACGCTACTTGCTCTAAACTTTTCACATTGGCACGCTCTTAACATCTTGCGGCGTGCTACACCAGCTGTATGCAGATGACACACAGACATAATTATCTGCACGGCAGTCCACTCGCAGCTATTGAGGCCTCCCACACCATGCAACGAGCAATGGGGTCCTCACAGAATGGATGTCCTCAAACCGACTCCGCCTCAAACCTAAAAATACCCAGTTTATTTGGTTGGGCACTAGACTCGATCTGAGTGTTCTCTCTTCTCAATTCACATCTAGTACTTTTTTTCTTTTCTTCGGTGGTGGGTGACCTTGGGGTGCTCCTGGACTCTGAACTCACCCCTGCATCTCATATAGGTCAGGTGTGCCGCAGCTGCTACTACCAACTGCGGCAGCTCAGGGTCATTGCTCGTTCTCTGACTTCTAGAGCTGCAGCTTCTCTTGTCCATGCATTGGTGCTGAGCCGCCTCGACTACTGCGCCTCCATCTTTGCTGGACTCCCGCGGGTTCGGAATGAGAGGTTGGAGAGGGTCCACCGGGTTGCCGCGCGACTTATTCTAGGGTCCACCAAGTCCGACCGTGTTTCCCAACATATGCGCGAAGTCTTGCACTGGCTTCCTTTCCCGCAACGCATCTCATTCAGGATTGCATCTTTGGTATGGTGATGCTTATCAGGCTCGGCATCCTCTTATCTATGTGAGCTTTGCCTCCTCCTTTCCACTTGCATAGACCGCCGCGCACTGCGCTCTGCTGTCCATGATAACTTTTGGTTCCTTTCACTCGCTCTCAACAATGCAGAGACGTTCGTTCTCTGTGGTTGGTCCAACAACCTGGAATGGACTTCCCTTGACTATGCGACACCTCCCAAGCTGTTTTCAATTTCACAAACTGTTGAAGACTGTTTTTTCGCTTGATTTCGGCCGGGAGCGCTTCTGAGTAGGTACCTATAGGGGGCGCTATATAAATTCTGAATGATTGATAGGCGCACTTTTGGAAGGTCTGAAGTAGTGAGTTGCAGTAGTCAATACGAGAACAGACGAAGACGCTGGCAGCAAAGACAGAAGAGGAGCGAAGGCCACAGGATCTTCTGATGGCTCTAATAAAGCGCCTGAGATGGCAATACAACACGAACGGGTGACATTGAGAAAGTGCTGTCATAATTGTGCGCATACTGTGCTGGGAAGATTCTGATGTTACACAGAACTTATGGTTCTATAAAACAGTGTAACAGACTTTTGTAGTAATTCATAAGTCAAGATATTGTAAACTTTATACAAAGAACTTATGGTTCTAGAAAACAGTATAAATTTTGTAGTAATTCGTAAGTCAAGATACTGTAAACTTTATACAAAGAACTTATGGTTCTAGAAAACAGTATAAAGTTTGTAGTAATTCATAAGTCAAGATATTGTAAACTTTATGATAAATGATGTAATTCATACGGAAATAAGTAAGAAACGAAGTGAAAATCAAACGAAGGTTCTTATGTAGAAAAAACCAGGGCAAGCTCATACGTTTTACAGTATAGAGTAAAGTAACAACCTGGGCAAATATTTCAACGGCGTTTAAACAATATTGCCCAGCATACTATAGGCTATATATATTTTTTTCGCATGGTATATCTTATCACGAATAATTATAGTAACATCTAATCATAGCTATTTACAGGGTGGGCCAAAAAAGTGAGAACCTCGCGTAAAAAGTAATATAATTACAGCAAAATTTGTTTCACTGTATCCATAATAGCTTAAATTGTTTACTCATTTACCTACTTACCTATTTAGCTATATGATGTCTTTATTTCGACTTATTGTTAAACAAGATTTGCAACTCAAAATGTACAAGCGTGTGATTGGGCAGAAGCTCAATGAAAATGTCAAATTGAAACGCTTGCAACGAAGTCGGCAGCTATTTGAGCGGTTTCCTAATGGCAGAAGTGTACGAAGCAACTGGTTTACAGACGAAAAGACATTCACCGTTAATTCCGGTTAATTCTCAAAATGACCGTGTTTATTCTGTTGAAACAAAGAAAATGCAAGTTCAGGAAAGTCGACTCATACGAGAACGTGACCATTTCAGCCGCGGTATCATGGTATTCGTTGGTGTATCTTGAATGGGGAAAACTAATATTGTGTTCGTTGAACCAGGTGCCAAAGTAAACAGTGAATACTATTGTGAACATGTTCTGAGACAAGGTTTGCTGCCTGTAATTCAAGCGACATGTGGTCGCCATAACTGGACATTACAGCAAGACGGAGCTCCATCTCACACAGCCAGAAATACGATTAACTTTCTTCGTCAGGAGAATGTTAACTTCATCGAGCCAGACATGTGGCCACCGAACAGTCCGGATTTAAACCCAGTAGATTATGCCATATGGGCAGGGGCTTCTATCCCTATACATGGCGGGCGCAGCTTGCGCCCAGTGAAAAATAGGGGGGGAATCAGAAGACAGCAAAAATTCACGTCGGTTGGGGGGGAAGGTCGGACATGGAGGGCAGCGTTCAATCTAGGCATCACTATAGGAGGAAGATCCCCCAGAAAATACTTCCCCTCCATATCCTCCATATAAATTTGGACAAAATGGTAGGCCTAATAGTCTTTAGCAAAATGTACACTTGAGTTTTTAGTTAGGCTAACTTAGGCTACTATCTGCATTTTTGAATTACATGAACTGCTACAACAGCTATAATATACCATAATAAAAATCTCCTATTACATGACTATATCTATGTTGTTACTATTTTAATAAATAATACACTCATATTATAATTGAAAAAATAATGTTAATGCAAATACTATTTTGCACAACTAAATGGCTGCCCAATTTTGGCAGCAATTCCTCCACTGAAATAGTAGAGTAATTTTGCTAAGAGGACAGCTTAAAATGCTGAAATTGCAATGCGGAAATCGCAAAAATTTCTTATGGGGAGGGGCACATTCCCTCCCCATACCAGGTCCCTTCTCGGCGCTACACATGCTTCGCCGATCGTCTGCTTGATGCTCGTTTGTCCCTCTCCAAACAAACCTTCATTCCCACACTAGAGGAGGGCATGCGCTAGATTACATTTTATTGCATACACAGAGGAAGGCCGGTCCAGAAAAGGGGGGGGGAAGAAGATGGATTGCGCCCGGTTTCTTAGGGGGGGATAGAAGCCCCTGCATATGGGGTGCTTTGCAAGAAAAAGTCTATCTTCGGCGAAAATTTACCACAGTTGAGCAGCTCAAGTTGGCAATAATCGAAGAATGGAGAAATCTGGGGCAGCGATTTATTGACAGTATACACCGTGTCTAAAAAAAAACTGTGCAAAATTGTTTTTGTCAGAACTTCGTCAAATTTCCACCAATCTTAATAACTTTTGGTAGGTAGACGGCAAAATGGCTAATATTTCATGTTATATATAAATTTTCCACCTCACCCGACTAACTTCACCGCACTACCTTGTTAAACACAGATGTACCAATTTTTCATATAACGCTTAAATTTTATTACCTGCAACAAATTATCTGACGACTGAATTAGCACGCAGTAAAGTAAAATGTGGTTTACTTAGCAGAGTGTTTTAATAGCTATGACAGATCTGCTTAAAGTGTTAGAATTGGTGCTCGAAATGTGCCCCAAATACACGGACACAAGCTCTTATAGACGGCGACGCAACTGGCCGATAGCAGCATCAACGATCGACTGGTCAAAGCGCGCCCACTCGTCAAGCAGGAGCGTTTTGAGTTCGTCGACGTTGGCTATTCTGGACCGGTAAACCTTCTACTGCAGCACACTCCATATCCTATATAGTCGACTGGGATAAGATCAAGTGAATTCGGTGGCCACAGTGTTGGAGGGATGAAGTCGGGCGTCTCTCGCTCCAGCAAAGAGACGGTGTCGCGCGCTTGATGCGCCGGGGCGCCATCCTGTTGAAAGACAATAAACTCGCCCTGGGATATCCGGTGTATGTCTGACGGTATCTTCTGGGTAAGAAGGTTGTCGCGATAGTAGGCCTATGCCCCATTCACCTTGACATCCCGCTTGATGCAATGGATTTCAGTGCAGTCAAGCTTCGAGACGCCGTTATATGAAAAATTGGTACATCTGTGTTTAATAAGGTAGTGCAGTGATATGGATCAGGTGAGGTGGAAAATTTATATATAGCATAAAATTTCAGCCATTTTGCCGTCTACTTACCAAAAGTGATTAAGATTGGTGGAAATTTAACGAAGTTCTGACAAAAACAATTCTGCACAGTTTTTTTTAGACACGGTGTATAGTATAAACGAGTGGCGTCGTCGCTTAAAAAAACTCGTTGAGAACCAAGGAGGACACATTGAACATAATTTCTGATTATCTAAATACTTGGCAAACAAAAAAATACATGAAACAATATAATTAATTGGATTATATTTGTAAATAACACGTATTCTACAAGAAGCTATCATTTTTTTGCCCACCCTGTATATACTATCAACAAAAAGATTTTTTTAAATATTATTTTAGCTTTTGTATTCATTCGCTATTTGGCTTATCACGTGTAACCGTGATAACTTTTCATAAATTATAGGCTACATCTAAATGGCAGATTTCTCAATATTTGTCCAAATTGTCCTACATGTATTTCGTCGTATAAACTTTGACCCAGATTTTCGCTGAAGTCTTGTCCGCACAACCTCAGTATATCTGTCATTTTGCAGGCTGCAGTGCAGTGTCATGGATCGACCTTGAATCGACCTTGGATCTGACTGCGATGCAAACCGACATCCAATTAGTGGAGTCATCTCATGAAGTACGAACAAGAGACATGGTTTCGTCGTGTTATGAATCTTGTAAGGCGACCGTTGCCAGGAGAATCGGGATTCCGTTTACATGGCAACCGTCTTTCGTTTAAGTATCCATGAAGCTAGATTTTCAAGAGATGCTCAACAAAGATTTACCGTATAATTAGGATGTGCAGCAGCAACAGCAACAGCGAAGTGGTAAACAGGCTGCAGTCAATAACAGAAACAAGAACATAATTTATGGAACTAGGACAGAACAAAGTAAAGTGCAATGTATAAAGGCAAAGGACACACGAAGACTGAGATAAACTGAGTAAGATTATATATAATTATTTAATATACATATTGTATTTGTATTGTATTTGCGCTCCCAATGCGCAATGCCCCGTGAGAAGAAGCAGGCTTAGAGAAGAAACAAGGCAGAAGAGAGACTGCCAGACAGAAGGGTATACATCGAGCAGAAGGATAAAGCGCATTCCAAAGTGAAGAACCAATTGAGGCAAATTTTGATCGAGACTGAGCCATAGCAGTTTTAGAGCGAGAAACCAAGAGTTGTTGGATGAACAAAGTGGACGGTTGGATGAAGCTGGGTGAGGACGAAGTATGACATCAGTCAGATATTTGTGGCAAGACCTCGCTGCTCATGGGTCTTGAGGATTATAGAGTGAGGATCTTAGACTGTGTGAGAGCACGAAGAGGAAGCCAATGAAGTTCATCAAACATAAAGGTAGAAATGAAAGAGTACTTGCAATGGGAAGGCGGGCAATCAGTCTAACAGCTAAGTTGAGAACCGACTGAATGGATGAGAGACAAACTTTAGGAAGACTAACGAATAGAATTGCAGTATAGTCAATTCGAGAACATATATGCATGAAGGCATGAATAAATGTATCCTGAAGATAGAGAGCAAGACGTCTTAAGTGAAAATAAGAGGAGCGTGTCATATTGGAAATATATATATATATCTGCAAATATATAGTCCTTTTTTATCTCAGTAGGATATGCTATCTATATATTTGTGTTTCTGCATAATTGTATACATTAGACTACTCAGACTCCGTTTATTTGATGTATAGGCTATACTATATATACGTGGACTGTCTCTTATTCGTTCTCTTCTGTCCTCCTATATAAGCAGGCTTGTATTCGTCTGATACAAAGCATGCTCTATAATCGTGTGCACGCTGTCGGACTCTCTTCTTCGTTATCTATCTGTATAGCCATCCTTCATCATCCTGCATTCTATAATAACACCACTGTCGGTTTTCCTCTTACTTTTCCCTCAGAGTTTGGTTACCTTTTCCCAATTATAGGTGACCCAACTATTTTTCCTGCCAACTTCTAATTATTCCTAAGAATTCTAGCCAAAATAGTTGTCGAATATTTGTAATTCTCCACAATATGTAATTGTCCACCTTTTGTAGATTCTCTTAATTTGTCTTGAGTTCCATCCAGCTATAATTCTCGCCATCCATCGCCATAATTATCCACACGTCAAACGCATCCAAACAGTAGTGATGTCTTCTTTCATTATGGTTCATGTTCCGAGTCATATATCGCCAAACACCCTATGTCATCATTGACACCATATCATCATTGACACCATATCATCATTGACATGATATATATATAGATATATATATATGCAGTAGTAGACAGTTTTCGACAAAGACTAAATCAGACAGAAGAACGAAACCGTATACTATACGCATGAAAAGACGTATACAGTCGCACGTACAAGCAGGCAGACATGCAGTGAGGCAAACACACAGAAAATGACTGAGAGTCAGGAAGCAAACGAATGAAAGCGGACAGAGATATTGATAGAAAAGAGCAATGATTGCACAAGTGCATATATTCATAAATAACAGATGCAAAATTATATCCAGCAAGTATAGGCTAAGTCCTATTCGCGATAGACTCACTGAGAGTCATTCATTCATGCATTCATCCAGACAAACAGACAGACAGGCATACATACGCAGACAGGCAGACAGGCATACATACGCAGACAGGCAGATACATGCAAATAAACAGATGGGAAGACGTGGGAAGGCTGTAAAGTAATTGCTATGGAGTTTCGTTTGCAAAAGACGAGACGAGGTTAATCAAAGGAATAGAAACGATCAACTTAAGAACGAGATCTCGCGACTACGAGACTACGAGACTATACTCTAGGCCTGGGGTCTCAAACATGCGGCCTGCGGGCCGCATGCGGCCCGCGAACCCGATCAATGCGGCCCGCGAACAGCCACCTGTTTTTTTGTTTTTCAAAGAAAGAAATCGGTTTAACAGAATTTTGCAGTTCTTTTACGGTTGAACCAAGATTTAAACTTTCTACTTCTTTTGCTGTGGACATAGAATTCATAGCATCAGATATAGGCAAATGCAGATGGGGTTAGGATTTAGTGGACCTTCAGTGCCGAAGCAGAAGTACTGAAGTAGGTTACAGCGAATTTTGTGTGCCGGTGTCGCAATATAGATTAACCCCGTTATTACTTTTGGTTTTGCAAATTAACTACATTTGCCTTATTTTCAACAATGACACTAACAGGGAACCTATATTTATCCCAACTAGATCATTTTGGAAATTTTGGTTTATAGCACCTAGAAAATTTAGAATACTTTAGAACACTCAGAGTCTCTAACTAAATTGGAGTTGCCTTGCTCTGAACATTGCTTAGGATAGATACTTAAAACAACTAGAGTCAATTAATTTTAGATTTTGATCCCACAGCATAAATTTTTCAATTATAGCGCCTACGCATTTTTCGATAATTGGGTTAGCATGGTTTTCAAGTTTGTTTGTAATACTAGTATTATATGGTTACCGGTACACTTAAAATATAATATTATGTGAATTTTACAGGTTTATATCATCATTGCAGTATTGTATGATGCAATGACAAATGCCTAGGCCTAATTCTATAGTTTCGCATGCACGATTATATATTTATGTTGCGGTCCGCGAGTCATTACAAATTTCCAAATGCGGCCCACATGCTGACTTGAGTTTGAGACCCCTGCTCTAGGCCTATTCATGAGATCATAAATTCTTAGAAGTAGCAACGCATGCTGCAAAGCTTTTGCGATTAGTAATCCATTAGATTTTACGATTAGTTCTATATGCTCATAGGTTCTGTATTAATGTGAAATATAGGCCTACATAAAAAATAACCTTTTATAATGTTTTCACATAGGGCGGCCACGATGACTCCCGTGAAGCGTACATAGGCTACATACTCGGATGCTCGGAGTCCCCTCGGAGGCTCGGACCCTGCCTCGACTGCTCTCCGAGGAGAAAAGCTTTCCACTTGAATTGGCTCGAAACAGTATATGCCTAAACGAGAAAGTTCTCGGCACAGTGTAAAAGTCTCAAATTCTAGATCGGCTACATTACAGATACATGTACAATTGAGATAGCACGCAACAGTTCTTGAAGTCAGATAGTGTTGCAAGTCAGCTAATAATTACAATGAACTAGGCTACCGAGTTTTTCGTGCAGGCTGTTGGTGTCAAAAGAAGATTGGCTAAGCACAAGATAATTATAGTCAACTTCTCCACTGATTAATTATATAGGCCTACTGTATGTACATCCGGTTGCAATTTTTGTGGGGTAATGGAGAATTGCAAAATTTTTAAAACAAAATATGTTCAATCTCTAAGGTAGATTATCTCTTTCACACCCACACGTGCGAATAAGAAGACGTGTCATCAACGGCCACAGGACAAAATGGTACGGACAAAATGGTACGGACAAAATGGTACGGATAAAATGGTACGGACAAAATGGTACGGACAAAATGGTACGGACAAAATGGTATGGATGAAATGAAAGCTGGATCAGTGAATTTTTATATATGAAATAGAAGCTGGATTAATGAAAAGACGCATGTGAAATGGAAGCTGGATGAAGGCTCTGCATGGATATTTTTATATATGTAATGGAAGCTGGATTGATGAAAATAACGCTTTAGATATAGAAGCTGTATCAGGGTATTTTCATAGCTTAAATAGAAGCTGGATTGATGAAAGATGCATTACAAATGGAGGTTGATTAAAGGAATCTTATGGCTGAAATTGAAGCTGGATTCATCATGAAACACATGAAACACATGAATGAAAGACATCAATTCAGCTTCCATTTCTCAAGCATTTTTTTGCCAATCCAGCCTCCTTTTCTCAATCTTTTCTCTTCACTAGAGCTCTATTTCAGCCACAAAAAAGCATCCACTCTCTATTTCAGCAATAAAATACCCTCATCCAGTTTCCATTTAAACATACCGTTTTGTCCGTACCATTTTGTCCGTACCATTTTGTCCGCTATAGACCATTTTGTCCTAGAAGCGTCATCAACCAGTGATAAAACTAGGTCAAAGAAGCACGACGAGTAATAATTCATACACGTAATTATTTATACACACAAAAGACAATTCAAGGAACAACAAAGGGTCATTCACGCATGAAGACAAAGCGACTAGTAGCCATCAGACTGGCACGAACACGGTCACGCAAGACCTGTGTTGGTCTTTGACGGAAGTTAAGCACGGCAACCCTTTATAAGGTTGATTTCGTGTTACATTCAGTGAAAGAATCGGGTCCTCCGTGCAGCATATAAATAACCCCATAGGCGTAACGTTCTATTGTGACGGTGGTGTCAAGTCACCACCACTTTTAAAAGTGGTGGTGACAGTCACCACCACTTTTTGGTCCGACAGGGATATTATTTTTATAAACATGAAAGCATTTGGCTGTCTAACATAATAAAGGCTATTAATGACTAACACCGCAATGGCGCCAATGCTGCTAGCCTAGAGGTATCCACTGTCCACACTTCACAGCGTGTTCATTGTCCACAGTCATGGCTTAAATCATTAGGAGTGAAGGGAGGGAATTCCTACCACTATAAATTTGCGGAGGAAACGTGAAGCAATTCTCTCCCACAAATCGTTATGGCTCCAAGGCAGTACATGGCATGCCAATAGCCTCACACAATCTTCTAGAATCATTGTTATTATCAAAATAGTTTTTGAAGGGAACTTCGTACCTTAACCCACCCCGCCCAAAAAATGTTGGATCAGACTATGGGAAATGGCCAGCAAGAAAAGAATAGAAAGAATCTGGATAACAATTTGTGAATGAGCTGTTTTAAAAATTGTTTTAGTTTTCCGTGAGTGGAAAGATCGTGGAGTTTACCAGCGAGAGAGACGAAAGGGTAAAGAGAGAGAATGGAGAATGGAGTGAGAGAAATTCTCACCTGCTTGAGTACATACTAAATTTGTATATTGGGAAGGGGTACAGCGCAGGGGTTTCCCAAACTGTGCACATGGGGTACGCCAGGCGCCGGTTAGGGTAGGGCTTAGGCGAAAAATTCCAGAAATATAAATTTTCTTTGTGTTTATGGACTTTGTGTCCATCTTTCTTTGATTAGCAAAGATTTTTAACGTTGCAACATAAAACAGCATCATCATTATTTTATTTCTTTCACAACATAATAATTAGACTCACATAATAATATAGGCCCACCGCCTAGTGCATGCAACATATTTTTGTTTAGGTATATTATTATAATTTTGAAACAAATGTTGTTAAAATGTGAGCCAGCGTTGGCCTTTAGCCTAGAGCTCAAAATAGGGGAGAGCTGAATAATATTGGCTAACGATTAATTTCTGGTCGATCTTCAAATTTTTTGATTCCTTTCAGCACATCATATCTGATTTAACTGGTTTTAAAACTCTTCTTCCTGTCAAAGACAAATGAGCCTTAAAATTTGCGTTTCAATTTGACAAATATTAAATTAGATATTTTTAATCTTCGCTAGTAAAAACAAGCCCACAACACCACAACGCTATATATAGATTAGTTCTTTCTTATAGGGGATTAGGGGTTATAGACCAATTTTGCCTTTTTGTCAACATGATTACATGATTAAAACTATACATGCCGGTATATTTAAATTTTGCTCGTTAATACAACTCTAATACACGGAGTGGGGTACAATAAAAATGAAGTTAGAGCAGAGGTTCTCAACCTTTTTCGTCCGGCGACACATCTAAACTTGCGACTAAATTTAGCGACACACCATTCAATCGGCATAATGTGAACGTCGTTCGAATTGAAAAGTGTTAAAGTTAAACATGTTTATTTATATCAAGTTTGCTATCAAACTCATTTTTTATTTAAAATACTAAATTGCAGACATATTTAATAAATAAAAGTACTTATATTGAATTTATATCAAATTCCTTAGTACCTGTATGTTTCAAAACTTCTAGATTATAGCTTTGCACAGAACTGAGTTCTTGACAATTGTTTATACATGTCCTTCATTCTGTTATCACATTTAAGCTCAAAGAGTTGTTTGCTGTTTATTGTCCTTTAATTTTTTTCACAGGTGCGATCGCAAACGTTTTTAAAAGGCCTATGTCATATAAGTTTAAAGATAGGCGCAAACATCATAGCTGCCCCATATCGCGGTAAAATGGAAAAGATAAGTAAAGCGCAATGAATTCTCACTGCAGTCATCCGCTACACTTTTAAAGTAGGCTACCAGCCTGTAAGTAAGTCAGTATGTAATGCGAGAACGACGGACGTATGCTGTGAGAATTTAGTAGTTAAGATTGATGTTGATTAAGATTGTTTCAGGTAATCATACAGCATAACGCTGTCAGTTTGAAAAATAAACAAAAATTAGGCCTATTGTAATCATTATTAAATCGCGGCAACCAGTCCCCAAGAAGGGGTTTGTCAGATGAGTGTCGATGCGCTGACAGTAAAAGAAAAACACGATTGTAACTTGATGCCAGTATCAGAATGGTGTGGAGCACCATTACAGGACCTAACACACGCTGCCTTGGACAGACAAACCTGGCGTGGAATAACGAGAACGGCATCGAGCACCTACGGGCATTGGTCCCTCGGTTGTTGATGATGATGATGATGATTAAATCGCGACACACCAATTCTTCGCGACACACCAGCGCCACACCATTTTTCTGCGACACACCGCCGGTGGAGTCGCGACACACGAGTGTGTCGCGACACACCGGTTGAGAATCTCTGAGTTAGAGAATCGCTGGGGTACAGGAAACCGAGGAAAGAATTGAACTGAGAATTTGTGTGCCAAAGAATAGTCACCACCACTTTTACGGGGAAAGTTACGCCCAAGAATAACCTAATATTATTTTTATGCTGTAGAGCAGTGGACAGTCCTTCTCTGCATTGCGTGGTCTAGTGGCTGATGGGCTTCTAACCGAGAATCATCTACAGGGTGGGCAAAAAAACTAGGTATTTTTGGCCCACCCTGTACATGACGTAAAACACACGACCGCTGTTGTCTGTTGATCGACTGGTGATGCATTCATTTTCTGTTTGGTGGAAACTTGCAAATTTTATCGAGAGATAGAACAGCTTCTTAACTCTTTGATTATAGAAATAAACATATTAAGCAGGACTTCCTGCCTTGCCCTGATGAGATGCGCGTTAAAGTAATATGGCAATATGTCTTTCATCATCCCCCACCCGCAGTTCATGCATCACAATATTCTTTACGAGCAGTAGCATATCTGGGTGGTTGGGTGTGGAGTGCGAGTGGCGCTGGTCTCACCGGGTGACATCTTCAGAGGAGCGACATCAGATGCAAAATGCTGTCTATCCATCGTCTGCTTAATTAGACTGCAATGGTGCTAACTGCAATGGTGCTAAATGCATTGGAGTTAGAACCATTGCACTCTAAGCAGACGACATGTTGTGCAGAGCTTCAACAGAAATTTAGTATTTTTAAATTGCTAAGCTTTTATTAATGTTACATTCTGCAATTATGCAGCAATTGCGATTTACGAGCAACACTATCGCAAAAAAGCATTGCGCTAGGCTACTATATATTAATGACTCTGTAAGTTCTGGTAACGGAGGAGGTTAATTCGTGGCGTTGACACAATGATTTTCAACACTGTAGGGTGACACCAACCTTATAATGACACCGATGCTTACGGCCACGCTCTCATAACATCCGTCTGACTCCGCGCTCTGACCTCTTCATAAGAAAGGGATTCAAGATGAGGATGTTGGACACTTTTTAACATGTTTAATAATGATAATCATTATCATGTATACTATTATTACTTTAACATGTGTCATCATCTATTCAATTTTGCTGATCCGTTGTGTGTTTGCAAATGGAGTTTTAAAAAGGTTTGTAGTCTATATTTACTGTGCTTACTTCCTTAACAATCTCCTAATTCAGTCACGCACTTACGTGAATAGCGTAATAATTTCCCTGCCGGAGGTTTATATTGCCTTGTGTTGTTGCTATTAATGACACTCCGACAAAATAGTACCGACAAAATGTCGCAGTGACAAAATGTCGCAAGACAAAATGTCGTGGACAAAATGTCGCAAGACAAAATGTCGTGGACAAAATGTCGTGGACAAAATGTCGTGGACAAAATGTCGCAAGACAAAATGTCGTGGACAAAATGTCGTGGACATGATGTTGTGGAGAAAATGTCGCAGTGACAAAATGTCGTGGACTAAGTGCGTAGAATAAATGGATTCAATCTTTCCGAAGTTTGAAGTATACTCACACGAGGGAGTAGAGTATACCAGCGGAACAGGATAAAAGAATACGCACTTGAGACAAAGTTTGTGTAATGTACACAGCGGTACAACGGATAAGTGGACATAAAAGAGAAAAGAAACGCAGAAGAGAGGATAGTGAGAACAGTAGCCAATGAGAAGAGTAAAGAAGAATCATGAAACTTAGTGTGTCAACAAATGGTAGACGATGAAGTCCTTTAAAAAGCAACACCATGGATGAAACGTCAATCATTTAACTCCGTTACTTGTGAAAGTGCTAACCGGCTTCAAATTAGGCCTAAAAGCAGCACATAACACAAAGCTTGAATCACGACACTATAAAGAATCACAGTGGACATTAAAGACAAATCATATAAAAAAATAGTTAGCCTACTCATGGAATAAATTTTGCATCATGTCCGACAAATGCGGCTTTTGTCTCTATATAAGTAACAACCGATGTTGCTCAAAATACTAGAATTCGTGACGTCGTCATGTTTTTGTTTTTGCTTTCTTTGTGCACATTTTTAGTTGGAATGTGTGTTGTTACAATCTTATTAACCAGTTCAGTCGATTTTTCTTTAAAGATAGTGAATTATTAAAATAAACTAGCATTTACTCATTTATGATTGAGCCATTTTGTCGACGACATTTTGTCTTGTGACATGTTGCCAAAGTGCTGCGACAACGTATATACCATTTTGGCCCTGCGACATTTTGTCCGTATATACCATTTTGTCACTGCGACATTTTGTCCGTATATACCAATTTATCACTGCGACATTTTGTCCGTGTATAGGATACCATTTTGTCTTGTGACATTTTGTCACTGCGACATTTTGTCCGTATATACCATTTAGCCACTGCGACATTTTGTTTGTATATACCATTTTGTCACTGCGACATTTTGTCCGTATGTATACCATTTAGCCACTGCGACATTTTGTTTGTATATACCATTTTGTCAGTGCGACATTTTGTCCGTATATAGGCTACCATTTTGTCACTGCGACATTTGTCCGTATTATAGGCTGCCATTTTGTCTTGTGACATTTTGTCACTGCGACATTTTGTCCGTGTATACGCCAATTTGTCGGGGACATTTTGCCTTGCGACATTTCTGTGAGGTCACCACTGCATCGGTTTCAACCAGCACCTGAAGTCTTAGTTTCTCCACCAAGGTGCATCTTGACTATGGGTTAGATTAAATAGCCTCAGCAATACGCGCTGCAGACATGTACCTCGTAATTTCAATCGATACATTAGATTAAACAATGATAGTCAATTACAACAATGCAATGCAATGCCTGTACAAATTAACCCTTTCATTAGACAAAGCATAGACCGTCGTGCTTCATTGCTTTATGCGTCTCCGCCGCTCAACTCAAGTATAACAGCCAAAGTGCATCAATTGCAGCACCAAACAACCACTTGCACTTTAACCAGTGACAAATATATATAATATATATAAAGAGAGAGACAGAGAGAGACAGAGAGACAGAGACAAACATGCAGATAAGCAGGCAGACAGATAGACAAACAGACAAACGGAGTGAGGGACAGAGAGAGAGACAGAGACTGAGAGACACAGAGACAGAGATACAGAGAGAGAGAGAGAGAGAGAGAGAGAGAGAGAGAGAGAGAGAGAGAGAGAGAGAGACAAAGAGAGACTACATGAATAGATGTAGCCTATAGCTCAAACGGAAAAAATAATTTACTTACACGGATGTCCATAAAATAAATAGCTTCAGCAACACGCGCTACAGACAGGTGCCTCGTAATTTCAATCGATATATTATTATCATCAACATCAGTATCATTCGAACGCTCAATGCGCTGTTGCATCTGCGGAATTCGTCCAATTCAACCTATTTCTACTTTTATGGTATTTCTTTCAAACTCAATGTTTTAGTCAACGTGACGACAACGACGACAACGACGACGACGACAACGACGACGACAACGACGACGACGAGTTGACTAAATAGAGTCTGCAGTCGCTGCCTCAACAAAACGATTCTCCAACTGCTCGCGAAACGTTTCAACATCGAGCGCCGTGTTTCTATTGGCGGTTAGCGTCGCGGGTTGCTATGGAGACCGCTGTCATAACAACCACTGTGATCATTATCTTTAGTTCTGCCTGTCTCTGTCTGTCTTTGTCTGTATATCTGTCTGCCTGTCTCTCTCTCTCTCTATTTAATGGTCACATTATTATTTCTAATTGTGTCTTTTATTTAACTTACTCTAAATTCTACAATAAAAATTATAGTGTTGACAACAAACAAGTTACTTCATGCATACACACGTGCAAACATGCATAGGACCACGTCCATACATGCATACTTACTATTCATGCAAATGCATAGTCTGCATGTGAAATGCATTCCTAAGTACGTACGGAATCAATGGTTCTACAAATTCAAACCCCTAACATTCGGTCAACAGTCGATTTTCTAAGAGTCCTAGATATTCCCAGGGCCGATAAAACACACACACACAGAGAGAGAGAGAGAGAGAGAGAGAGAGAGAGAGAGAGAGAGAGAGAGAGAGAGAGAGAGAGAGTGAGATGGAACCTGTAATGGCGTCGTACGAGTTAATTGGCTTCTGCAGCTGCCTAGAGATGTCTTTCAAGCGATGAGCTGCAGACTAAATGAGAATGACTCCCCTATGTTGCATGAATAATTGAGTAGCAGCAGCAGCAGCAGCAGCAGCAGCATCAGCAGTAGCAGCATCTACATACTTCGTGGATGAGGAAGAAATGAGTCGTCGATGCGACGACATGTTCGGATTAGCAGAAACAATTTGTGTCGTTTGTATTCAAGCGAAGCAGACAGAGACTGACGGTAGGTAGTTGAGTGTTGGTCGAGTCGCAGCGCATTAATGTCTGCGGGCGTTGTATTTACACATCAGTGTCTGGCGTTGTATTTGCCGTACGTGTGCATAAGATTCCTCCACTAGCTCTGGTCGAGTGGTCCAATGACGTCATAGCACCCCACCATCCGATCTACGCGTTTGCATGATCCCCCCTCCCGATTGGACCGACCTGTCAGTGAGATGATCTTGGTGTGCAGCTTCGCCGATGACTCCTCAGACCATGCAGTTCTATATTGAAATTGAAGAACCTCATTCAGTAGTTCGTACTGTATGCGGTCTGTCTCTGATCTCAGATTCGTTTGACTGAATCAACAGCACATCATCAACAGATTATATTGCTGCGATTTTAAAGATCACTAAGTGGAGTTTCCGCCATTTCCAGATATTTCCACTCAATCCCATTCCACTCATTCCACTTTTCACTCATCTCAACGTATGCAGTCGCTTTGTACGATAAGGTTCATGCGAGGATAAAAATAAAAGCTAGACGCAAAAGCCTTCCAAGCTGACCTGTGAAATGGTATTCTACGCTCCGTAGAAACCTGTCGACCATCAGGCAACAGGCAAGGTTGTTCGTCGGATGAATTCTCACGCATTCTTTGACGAATCATTGATGTTGGAGACTGATCTGCAGCAGCAACCGCAGCAACATGCATCCTTCGAAGAGTGTGATGACATGCAGTCAAGTAGAGGAGGTCCATCCTTGCTTTCAGTCTTACTATGCGTGAGCCTGTCGTGATCATCATCGAAATGTCAGAAGATTTGAAGCATGCGTACATACATACATACATACATACATACATACATACATACATACATACATACATACATACATACATACATACATACATACATACATACATACATACATACATACATACATACATACATACATAAATACATACATACATACGCTTCAGGTGAAGGCGCTGAGCGCTGAGAACAGTGCTGACCCATGGATGACCCATGGATGACCATGCATGGACCAAGCACCGTCAAACCTCAAATGCAAAAGCGTTGCTCCACTTGGAGACAGCGATGAAATTCTAGACTAAGATGACTAACCTTAACTGCATGTCGTCGTCGTTGCACTCCAACCCACTTTATCGCTCCAATCGCAATCGTACACAGTTAACGCAAAGTACATATTTTCTAAAGCTCTCTGTTCAAAACGTAAACGCAAAGCTCAATCACGAGAGTTGTTCAAAGATACGTTGCCTTGGCGACCGTCGCAGCAGCCAACGACCATCTGCAGGAGTTCATCAGATGCGATGATCATCAGAGATCGACTCAATCCGTATTCCATGCATGATTGGTTGTTGCAGATCTTTCATTGATTCATCACACTGCAAGAGGTTGTCACTAGAAACGATATCCATCTCTGGGCCGTGATCCAGCTCATGCTGTCGTCTCCATCAATGTTGTGTGAAGTTGGTTCTCTTCCGCCATTCCCATCAGTAAGGACTTGGCGGATAAGCGTAGAAGATTTACAGTACTATGTACGTATGTATGTATGTATGTATGTATGTATGTATGTATGTATGTATGTATGTATGTATGTATGTATGTATGTATGTATGTATGTATGTATGTATGTATGTATGTATGTATGTATGTATGTATGTATGTATGTATGCATGTATGTGTGTATGTATATATTTATGTACATGTATGTATGTATGTATGTATGTATGTATGTATGTATGTATGTATGTATGTATGTACATGTATGCACGTAAGTACTTATGTACCCATACTTGTGTATAAACTATATGCATTTGTATGCGTGCACTTTTATATAATAATAATAATCATCATCGTTATGGTCCGACTTTTTTTGCCAAATTCCCTGCGTCGTCGTGGGATTCTTAGTCTCTGTTTATTGACCGCTTGGAAACCATTATTTCTGTCTTAGTTTCCTGTCGTTGGGTGCATACTGCATAGGTCTTTGGTTGGTTAGGAGAGCCTCTGAAGGTTTCTTTTGACGAGGAGCAATATTGATTTGCACGTGCAATTACGAAGCGATGACGGCCGACTCACAGTGCTAAACAATAATTGTCTCCCAAGGTATTCACAAACCGACTCCTGCGACGGTCAAAATAATAAGGTGAGGTTTCATTAAAGTATATTGGCCTAATGCTGCCTAAAGCTCTAATTAGTCATAGATACAATGATGACGATGACGATGACGTTGACGATGACGACGACGACGACGATGGCGATGACGATGACGATGACGACGATGATGATGATGATGATGATGATGATGATGATGATGATGATGATGATGATTATGATGATGATGATGATGATGATGATGATGATGATGATGATGATGATGATGATGATGATGATGATGATGATGATAAACTCCGTTGTTCAATTAAGTTTTAACGTTGCGATGACATTGTGGTGAACCTGTGGTGACCCTGTGATGACCTTTGTGTGCCATCAAGCTTCTAAATAATCCAACGGTTAGTTCAGCTATAATTTACATGACTCATAGACCCACATATAATATGTGACCCTGCAGTCCACCACCGAAGAAATGACAATTGCCAGCAGACGTGCAAATGACTGCCGCTCAGGAATCGATATCAGTATATAACAGACTAAAGAAATCAATGACGCATTCAGCATTCATCGTTCAGCTAATTATTCACAATGCATGATCATTATATCATAGCATAGCATACAGGTCTATACATTAATCATGCATTTCAACGGATCGAGGATACGAGGCTATATAGCCTGCGCTGCTAACAATGAACATCCGTTGCCATGGTGACGGTCTGTTGATCCTATTGTTAAGTCCGGTCAATAATGACACTCCTCTCGATTTATGGGCTTGGCTAAAACACCAACCCGATGAAATACCAGTTGGCAAGCTTGCCTACTCGCTCGCATTCATAGAGTAATACAAACATGGGTATAATAATAATTGGTCTGCAGTCGTTATTGCTCTTAAGACTTCTATATGTAATGTGATGCAGTGAAATGCGTGGTGAAACAATGCGATGAAATTTTGTTTTCTCAGACAAATTATTTTTCTCATTCATTTTCGATTTAGTTGCGAATCAATCGGACGTGAAGATTTTTCTGCTGAGTTCAAATGCTCCAGTGAAAGCAACACGCAGAGAAGAGGAGGAACTCTGAAAGTACAAATGAAAAATAGGCAGCATAATAATAATCTCAGAAATTTTATAAAATGTATTTAACGCAAAATAGACTCATTCAATTAACCTATTATAATTCGGTTGATAAATTATTACTATTTCTAAAACGTAAAATGGAATTATCCAATTAACCAATTATAATTATATAGATAAATTGTTGGTATTAATTGAGCGTAAAAAGACCTATCGATGCAATTAACCTACATAGATTGATTGCTGGTATTAATAAAGCAAAGATTGATTGAATTGGCCTAAATAGGTCAATTTCTTAATTCAATATATGAATTATCGTCTCCTACGCTATCTATGGATTTGTTATACCTTCCCAAAAAATGCATGACATTGACCATGCAGTCTTCATTCAATTTTGTTATCTGATACTTAACCAAGAATGTTTTCTCTAAATATATTTGCCTTTGTATATATATAGGCTACATTTCAATCGGAATATACGTCTACCGTGGTTTCTGCCTGCAGACAGTGCAGACGATAATTATCTATATCTATATCAAATATCTATATATCCATATCTATATCTATATCTAATATCTATATATCTATATATCTATATCTATATCTGTATCTATATCTACATCTACATCTATATCTATATCTATATCTAATATCTATATATCTATATATCTATATCTATATCTGTATCTATATCTACATCTATATCTACATATCTATATCTATATCTATATCTAATATCTATATATCTATATATCAAATATCTATATATCCATATCTATATCTATATCTAATATCTATATATCTATATATCAAATATCTATATATCCATATCTATATCTATATCTAATATCTATATATCTATATATCAAATATCTATATATCCATATCTATATCTATATCTAATATCTATATATCTATATCTATATATCTATATCTATATATCTATATATCTATATCTATATCTGTATCTGTATCTGTATCTGTATATATATATCTATATATCTTGTGGAGAAAGTGCTTCAGATGTCGCAGTTATTTTATTTCGTGCTTGGGTGTCGTCGTCCATTCGCCTTCGGTTGAACCATTAAAAACCAAAGTGCAGCTGTCTGGTGCTCGAGTCCAAAGTCGGCTTGCTTTGTTTGCAACGTTGCTTCCTCGAGGCCACCCACCCACCACACACACACGCACACTGCAACGTGATCGTGGGGGTCAATCTTGAACAGAAATTAACCTTTTCCGAGCACGCGAAGAATGTATGCCGAACGTGCTTTTAACCAACTGCAGCGCTAGAGAGGAAAGATTCGTCCAATATACCGCCACTATTATATAGCTTGCAACTCGAGACAGACAGCGTGAACCTAGAACTGCACGTTGTTTTATGTGCACACGAATAGATGACAGGGGAATGTCATTTAGGGTCTATGTGCAGGCACAGATCTTTTCCGAATCGCGGTATATACATGGTGGGCAAAAAAAAGACCCACCTAGGTTTTCTACCAATATTTTTGCCAACAGTAAGAATTTTGAAATGAAATTTTGCAGTCTTAAAGACAATTCATATTTACACATGTTGACCAGATTTCATCAATATATTTCAAACGGAACAAAAGTTATATCACTTTTGGTGAGACCACCCACCGTTTTTTGACGATTCAAAAGAAACACAACAAAAATTAAGTGTTTTGCCAATATCATGGCCAGAAGTAGGAATTTCAAATTGAAACTTTACAGGCTTAAAGACAATTCATATTTACACATGAAGGCCAGATTTCATCAACATATTTCGAACACAACAAAAGTTATACCACTCTTAGTGAGGCCACCCACCGTTTTTTTGACGATTCAAAAACGAAACGCAGCAAAAAGTAGCAAAACACGATTTTATTAAGCGTCATCTCAAATAACTGTTGTGAAATGAACTTGGTAGTGCATCACAACTTGTGTTCAATGTGCCCACCACCAGTGCCCAAGCTTCTTTTGAGTTTCTTTGCAAAGTTCTTGATGGATCCTGATTAATCTGACAAATTCCTTATTTACCAATTTGATTGTCATCTTGCTAAGTGACTTCTCAGTGACGTGCAGCTTCGCTGGTGCCCTGTTTCTGCTTAAATAGTAATAATAATGATCATCTGGCAATATCAAGGCTATTTGATAACAATTATTCAAGATGAGACTTAATAAAATCGTGTTTTTGCTCCTTTTTGCTGCGTTACGTCTTTGAATCGTCAAGAAATGGGGTGTGGCCTCACTAAAAGTAGTATAACTTTTGTTGTGTTTGAAATATTTTGATGAAATCCGGCCACCGTGTGTCGATATAAATTGTCTTTAAGCCTGTAAAATTTCAGTTCCATATTCTTACTTCTGGCCAAGATATTGACCATAATAATAAAATTGGTTTTTGTCATTTTTTGGGGTCGTGTTTTTGAATCGTCAAAACGGTGGGTGGCTTCACTAAAAGTAGTATAACTTTTGCTCTGTTTGAAATAATTTGATGAAATCTGGCCATCATGTGTAAATATGAATTGTCTATTGTCTTTAAGGCTGTAAAATTTATTTCATTTCGAAATTCTTAATTTTGGTCAAGATATTGACAAAAAGCTAAGGGGGGTCTTTTTTGGCCCACCCTGTATATCTGCAAACTGTATTAAATGATGCGGTTCAGCTGATAGGTGGTGTATCTAGGTTCTCATCCTGGAAGGAAGTGCAATAGTTTCGTATACACAAGGTATCGTTGGTGTAGTGGGTATGTTCGTTGCCTTACAGCCAGAGGCTGCAGGTTGGAATCGACCTCTAACTGCCGTGTAGGCCTATATAGGGACCTTGGGCAAGTCCTTCACTCGCAATTTCTCAGCACTTCGGCGTGAAACTCCGATTCAGTGTCCGCACTGTAGTCGGGAGCGCATCTGTGTAGAAACCTTGAAGGGGCGTTATAACAAGTGCACATACAAACAATCTACAGTTTAAGTCTTTAAGATCTCAATGCGCACGCGTAGGCCTACACGCAATACTTGTCTTGCATGCTTTGATAACGTTAGGTCTATTAGCCTACTTTGTGCCTATTCTAATATTCCAGTTCTTTTTGCGCACATATCTTTACGCTGATGACCATGTTGACTTGGTTGTCCAGCAACTCAAGCTTCCGTTGTCAAGCAGAAGTTTCGCATGCATGATCGATCCAATTTCCGGAGCAATAATTTACCTCGCAATCCGCCACCTGACATTTCTTCTGCTTCGTTTTCATAAACACCAAAAAGCATTCTATCTGTTACACCTTGGAGTTCAGTTTTCAATTAAGGTCGTCTCAACAGTTTCTCTCAAAGGGTCGGCATATAAATTTGTCGTTGTAATTACGCTTGCCTTTGAACTTGGAAGTCAAAGATTCAGGTGAGGAGGAATGGGCATTGTCTTTTCGTCTTTGTCTTCGAACATTTGAATCCGGAAAGGCGCAACATGGCGGCGTTGTCCAAAGATGTTTTGTCTTAAACAGTTAAGTGCGACTAATAGACTTTCGCTGGTATAGTAGTCTTTCCCAGCGATCTATAATATTGTGGGGGGATAGGCTACCTTAAACTGTAGTGTGAGAATGGTTTAGAAACAGCACAAGACTTTGATGCCTTTGAAACAACCTTCTTGTACCTTCATCGGCAGCTTTGTGTAGCGCACATGTATGTTAAATTAAAATTCTTCAACAGAGATTTGACATTTCACTTCAAGTAAACGCCATGATTTAAATAGCGACGATTGCCGAGTTGCTTCTACGTAGTCTACGTTTACCTTCAGCAGACGGGAGAATTTATTCCCATATGCTAAATTTCTTTTCTCAATTTTATAAGACCGGATAATTTGCTCATTCATTTATTTGAGAGTAGGCCTATGGGGCGCAATGTACATAGTATTTAGAACACTTTTCCCAAACAAGTTTCTTGTAGAACTGTTAGAACAAGTTGTATGAAACTGTAGGCTATTTTGACTTCCATTTTAAATGCGTTTGTGATCAATTATTAATTCTTGCACTTAACATGTTTTATAGGCAGGTCTGCCGTTGGCCTCCTTTGCATTGCTGCTGTAGCTTGCGTACATTTTCTTTGACAAATTTGGGTGATGCGTGTTCTGATTGAATTGCAGAAGGAAATGATGAATGCGAGCATGAATGTACTGTAACAGGGGCGGATTAATCACTTGGTACCATTTTTAGTGCAGGTCATGGAGTAACGTGAATGCCGTGAAGACCTGCAATGTGAAGTAAAGCATTATAATCAATGTGCCGTGAATCAGACCGTGATGCTCAAAATGATCTGATATTATTGGAACGACATGGGCAAATCGAGATACCCCCACTCGCTGTCTAACCCAGTTGTTAACTGTGGACCTATTATGCATGACACTGCACAGGATGTTGACCCATAGGTATGGCCCACATGAGCCTACGGCTGGCTGTTTATGATCAGACAGGTGAGACACACAACAATTAACTGTTCAAACAATTATTACACGTCCGTCTGAAAGGTTTACAAAACCGTCTGGTCAGTCGGCTAATGACTATGAATAGTGGTTGCTATAGTTACAGCGCCCACCACTGAAAACCGAGCATTGGCTTAAAAAGGAACAAAATCCTGCAGCAACATAGCCTTCCCAAGTACAGTGGTTCATCGTCGTCAATGCGACGTCATAAGGCAGTAAGATACCACAGACCATTTAATGGTTTTCATGGATCCATAGCCAACTGGTGATTAGGCTTGAGCTTTTAATATTAGTCACAATTGTTGTGTCAATTAGCCCACGTACAATGTACATGATCAAATCGCCTACTTCTATAGAAATTGCAAACAATCGCCCTGATGAGAATGACTGTCATTATCGTAATTATGATCGATCAGGAGCGGAAATGAGCTTTGCATTGACTGCTTTATAATGTAGATGAGCGTGTGTTTGATGACATGGTTATGACTATTGAATGTCTGTTGCTTTTAGTTGGAGACTTCCTGGAGGGCAGCAACTGCTCTGCAGCGCAATTGTAGGACTAGTAGAGCAATAATAGGCCTGCATCCATCAGACGCTGTCGTAATTTGGCCGTGTTTAAACAGAACAGGTGTAGTGCGATATACTATCCGGGCAGCAAATACTATCCGGCCACGCCCACTTCGCTGCTAAGATGCAATTTCGCACGACTTACGTGCGAAATCTAATCCGTTGACAAATACCATCCGGGTGGCTTGACAACCTTTGTTCACAATGATAATAATATTGTGTTTATTCAGCATAACCTATTGTAATTCACGCCTATAAGTGTGATTGTGGGGTAGTAACATTACGAATATGCAAGTATATTTAAAAGATAACGTGATTCTAATGAACGAAGCGGTGTTAAGTACCGTTGCGGAGCGTATGCTATTTTTAGAGTGGAAAATCCGCGTTGGAAAAATTAACTAATTGATGCATCCCATTTAAAATTGAATTGTTTATAAATTAAGTGCGTCCTATGTAATGGGCATCTTATTTTAAAGTTTTTGTCTGTGTGTGACTTTTGGCTTTCGTCTGATTGTTTGTGTCTGGATTGAGGTTATGACAACACTAACGAACTAAATCATGTCATTCATCGTAAACACCTTTTTCTCTCGATGTCGATGTCCTATAGTTATGATCGTAATCGTAGCCTAATCGTAATCTCCACATTTCTTAATCGCTACTGGAAAGCCAAGCGCAGAGCACCAGCTTATTCACGAGCGCCGAATAGGGGACTGAACGAGGAACAACGGAGTTGAACATAGCTACACAGGCTTAGAAGCAGAGGGCAAGACATGCTGCAAGACATGTTACATGACATGTTACAAGGCATAATACAAGACATGTTGCAAGACATGTTACAAGACATGTTACATGACATGTTACATGACATGTTAAAAGACATGTTGCAAGACATGTTGCAAGACATGTTAAAAGACATGTTGCAAGACATATCACAAGACATGTTACAGTTGAGAGAAGAGAATAGCTGCCTCTGTGAATTTCTAGATATATTCTGCCGACTGAACAATGGATGGGATGTTACACAAGATACTTTTCGCTTCGTCATTGATTTCAGATAAATCTTTCTCTCCCGTCTTAAAATCAATTATTATACATAGTCTGCCTGGCAGTTGTAAATCCTGTCGTATGATTTCTCTCATCACCATGACCTTCTTCTGCCGCCATGTTTCTTGTCTTGTCATGTTTACTCCGATGAATATATCGACCAGATCATAGGTCGGTCTCACGTAGGCTACTAAAAAGACACTCGATCGATAATAATCATTACACTGTGGCGCTATATAAACTGTTGGATTAGATTAACAAGATTATAGGCAGCACAATGTGACATTGCGTTCGAAATCGATCATAGACTACGAGCAACAAGATGACTTTGTCGATTATAAACGAAGACAATGACTGGCGACGTAACAATGCATTAGCAACAATGCATTAGCAACAATGCATTAGCAGATAACGATTCAACGACAACGTACACTTCGCTGCCATAATGGCTTCCTCTTATTGCCACCATTCCACCTTTGTTTCCTTACTTCTACTCGTCGCCCTCTGACACTCATATCTGTCTCTCTGTCTCTCTCTCTTTCTTTTTTCTCTCTCTTTCTCTCTCTCTCTCATTCTTTCTTTCTCTCTCTCTGTCTGTCTGTCTCTTTCTTATTCTTCGTTTCCTCGTCTCCCTGTTCGGACGTCTCACTTTGCTCGTGTCTTCCTATGCGCAAGCTCCGACTGTCACAATGTTCGCCAGAGGACGTGACATGCGGACATGCGACAAACTATTCAGTCAAAGAATAGACTTTTTGTAAAAGGGCGTGGCCTATGTGGTCGGCCATATTGGTGTACAGCTGTGAACTGTTGTCAACGTAGGCTACACGCCGTTACACGGTGAATTGTTAGTTGATGGAATAAAGTTATCGTCATAGGCCTATTGATCTACCCATAGGCCTATACCTTAATAGATATAGCGGTCTAAACACCATCCTGCCTGGATCGACCCGAATCCCTGAAGCGAATTTCGGCCGGAGCCCAAATCTGCTATAATTAACAAGTAGGCCTAGGTCTATGCTTTTTGCTGCTTCACGGACTGTAAATGGCTGGGCTTCTCCCAACGTACATAGGGCTGCCAACCGTCCCGGATTCGCCGGGACAGTCCCGGAATTGGCCCTGTGCGTCCCGTTTCCCGGACTGATCCCAAATTGTCCCGGAATTTGATGTTAAGACCCACATTTCACAATACTGTTCTTATTTTGCACAATAAACTTAATAGATTGTTCGATGAATTTGACGTTGTTGGCTGAACATCAAATGTTGGACAGCGCTGGTTTGAAGTCTTCAAAACTTTACAAACCTCTGATACTCAGTATAGCATAATTATTTTGTCCTTCGTAGGCCTATATTCTCTCATTCCGTTTTAATGCTTTATGCGAGAGAGCGTTCAGCATTTTGGACGACCTGTTGTCTAGCAATCGCAATTAAACCTAGCTGAGCATCGGCCTTGTAAAAGCGGAACTGTCAATAGGCCTAAGCATCAATTTTGACATGACATGTGCTTTTTTCTACGACTTTGTGACCATGGCAGTGTTCTGGAACTGCTTAAAGCTCAGCAGAAGTAAATCGTTTGGGCTAAGTTCTGCTGTCCGGCAGCCGACCTAATAATTTCATAAAATTGACATTAAATTTTGTAATCTGCATGCACGATGTCGCTTATAATTTTGTAGGTTAACTTTCAACATCGCTCGTGCTGGGCTCATAAGTCTGCTTACTCTGGTATACGTAGGCCCAAGTTACTGGAACTTACATTTTTTTAAAAAATCTCTTCTGACGTCGATTCTAATCCTAAATTTAGGCTACTTGTCTTCTGGCAATTTATCTACAAAATTATTAACTAGGCCTACTATTTTTTTGATTTTAGGTTAGATCGTATAATTGGACTGACACAGCATTTGTTACATTAGGCCTATTTTGCTTGCGATAGATTGCATGTCTCTGGCTGTAGTTTTTAGCCGCCGATGCTCTTCTCACGTTAACCTCGACATTCAAGCTCGTGCAGTGGCGTCTACCAATGGGGGGGTTGGGAGAACGTTATCCCACGGTTTCTGAAAGTGGGGGGTTTGACGTTTTTCGGGTGTAAATTGGGGGGGTTGGTGAATTTCTATTAAATAAAGGCCTGGAATACGAAAATTATTATTTGTGCATCATTTATGTATCGAAATCATGTCAGTCAGGTCCCTGGCATACAAGGGTGGAACACACCCATTCGGGATTGACCTCTTATCGCTAATCACGTTTACTGACGGAGCCAAGCCGAAGCCCCACCCTTGGCAGGTGATGAAGGCAACAAATTTAATGATTGGGACGGTCGCGCAGCAAGAATCAAACGACCCGTTTGACACTTGCTGTGCACGTGTAGCCTACTCCAGTCTTCGGACAGTGGTCCCTTCTGTAAAAGTAGCCTAAGCCTAATGAAGCTAATAACAGATGTTTCGCATTAGATTCCCATCCAGCATATCGCTGAAATGGATAAGAGCCCCTCTGATGTAAAGCAGAGTCTTTCCATGCTATAGAAATGCAGCCATAAGTGCAGGAAGCTAGATGGTAGTCATTATACATGTAGGTCTACCATAGACAACCGAATTTGACTGTTTCTGTGTTATAAGTTTTTCTTATTTCGCGAAGAGTTGCATCGACATCAGCAGGAGTTGTCAACAGCTAAAGGTCTGCCTACACAGAGAGTTTTTGTGGAGAATTCGAATTATTAGCTTTCAGCTTCTAAGCGCATGGACGGAGATTTAAAGGGGTGGCGGAGATGCCTATATCGCCCCAGTGTTTCAGAAATATTTCATAAATATCATTATAATTTACTACAGTGTTATTCATTGAGCTTATTTATCTATAATGAAAATTCGTCTAAGATGGCAACTTAAAAGCCGCCATCACAGTCTGCAAATAAAAAAAATTAAGCATTGGGAGCGACATTTATTGAAGTCTTGAACCACATCTCTGAGCACTGAGATCATGACAGCTTAAAATGCTACGTACGGCAGCAATGTGCAAATCCAAAAATTGTATGCAATTGGGAGGCGACACTCTAAGGTCTCAAACCATGGCTAGGCTAATATCAGCATGGAAAAATGAGTAGCGGTAATTTTATTACGACGACACCTTAAAATGCTGCCATTGCATTGTGGAAATTCAAAAAGTTTCTAATGGGCCACTGTCACACTGAAAAAGTACAGCTATTTTGTTAAGACGGCACCTTAAAATGCTGCAATTGCAATGTGAAAATTCAAAAAGTTTCTAATGGGGAGGGGCGCATCCCCTCCCCATACCCGTGCAAATTCAAAAAGTTTCTAATCGGTCACTGAAAAAGTGCGGCTATTTTGTTAAGATGACCCCTTAAAATGCTACCATTGCAATGTGAAAATTCAAAAAGTTCCTAATGGGTCACTGAAAAAGTAGGCCTACAGCTATATTGTTAAGACGACACCTTAAAATGATGCCATTGCATTGTGGAAATTCAAAAAGTTTCTAATGGGCCACTGAAAAAGTACAGCTATTTTGTTAAGACGACACCTTAAAATGCTGCCATTGCAATGTGCAAATTCAAAACGTTTCTAATGGGGAGGGGCGCATCCCCTCCCCATGCCCGCGCCCCTCACAACAGTGCAACGCGCATCATATGAACAGGTTCCCATATAATTGTTTTAAGTCGGCGAAAATGGGGGGGTTTGTTCTCCCACTCCAAGTGGGGGGGTTAGACGCCACTGAGCTCGTGTACTTTGGACTTCTCTAATTGAACCTTTATCTCTGTCAGTAAGTTTGCCGCAGATAAAACATGTAAATACACAGAAAATCATTTTTATAATAAGCGCCATTCGCATACGTATCCAATGTCAACAAGCATTGCCTGCGAACCAATATGGCGCAGGCCATTATGCAAATGAGCCGTTACGTCATTATGCAAGTAGTTTATACATAAAACTACAAAAAAGATTAGAATTATTATGTGTTATATACATATGATACATATTATGCGTATTATACATATATATATATTATACAATACATATGAGTGAGCGTACCACAGGAAACTAAATAAATAAACACTGAAGTAACAATATATGATCTGTGTAATAAATGTATAGAACTGTATACATAGGCAGAATTTACAAAATTATGATCATCATGTCTACTCCGCATTTTAAAAAATCTATAGTCTGCCTATAATAATTATATTGGTTCATATTTAGCCTGATGTTTTATTTATAGTCCCATACCTAAATCAATATTTTCGCCATCAATCAATTCGCAAAATCAAATAAATTATGGTATAAAAATTAATAAAATTTATATCACATTCTCATTTAAGAAGTAACGTGTAGGACATGTTTATTGAAAAAGGGATCATGCATACTATAGGCCTATGCTGTTTTGAGTTGTCCGGCAGTCTATATACAATCAGCTTCTTTATAAAAAAAACATTATAATATAGTGTTGTCTTCATTGCGTCTGCATGTGTTTTGCCTCTGATTTTGATTGGCGCATATGAATTCACTTTCGTTCATTCGCTCACTCATTCAGAGCAATTGCATAGCGCATTTGTGAATAACTAAACTCACAGGTGTACCCCATACTCCGGCTCACATCACGAAAGCGGCAGAGCCTCAGAGGGGCAAATGCCCTGCAGGGGTCAGGCGACTTTCAGATGCCATCTAGGGTTGTGTAGTTGTAATTATGTACACAGTTTATAATTTATGCGTCTTAAATGTAATAATTTATTATTGACATTTAAGTTTAATTTAAACTTTGAAATAACAACTGAATAAAATCTTATCAATTGTATAAATAAATATTGCATCGTAGGTTGCACTCGCATTTCTATTGCTTCAATTTGCTTATAAATAATTGTCATCACGCCTTAAGATGGTTTAGGGGTCCGCGACTGCTCTGCCTAGAGATCCAGTAATTCTCTCATCGGCACTGGCTTCCAGCACATTCCATGGTATTTAGAGATAGACAAAGCGCATATTCCTTATTCCAAAGGAAGTATATTCCATGTGGATGGCCCAAACACACCAAAACTGCGACGCTGCTTAGATGAAATGCGTGGGAAAGGAGCAGGCAATTATTATTCACCCCGAGCAGTAGATAGAAGATTTTTTCCATGGCCAGCCATCCCAAATATAGGGCAGCAGATTTCTAATACGTAGTCTATAAAGGAGCAATTTCGTATACGGGTGCCGCCGGACGAAAAATCAAAAATCTTAATTTATTATGCTGAGAAGTTGGCAGTCAATGAAGTACTTGGCACATAAAAATATGCGAGATATGATGCAACTTTGCAATGTCAGTAATACATGTAAGTCTAGCAGCTGCACGCAGCGCAGGTTCAAACTGACCAATGCGCTACAGTGGAAGAGCGATGGTATAGATGTCACTAGTGTAGTCAATCACAGGCACTGACTCTAATGAACGCATTAACAAGAGTAAGCGTTGCATTCGGTGAGAGAGAGAGAGAGAGAGAGACAGACAGACAGACAGACAGAGACATGCAGAGACAAAGAGACAGACAGAACGAGAGGAAATGGGTAGCGAATGGCGCAGCTGGGAAAAGCATTGACCTCGACAGAATATCCTACATGTACATGTAGTTAGGAGATTTGATAAAAGGCATGCAGGTTCATGATCCGGTAGTATAATATCCTAATAGCCTACTTAGCCTACTACACTCAGATGTATAGCGATGGCAAAATGAGGAGAGTTAATATGAATTCTATAGGCAACATATTTGTTGTTGTTGTTTACCCTTAGGCTATTCAGCCACATGAACTCTCTGAAACATTCTAGGGATTCTTCGTATTAGGCTACTCGAAATGTTGCACGTATTTATTTCAAGTTCTGTCATGAATGCATCCCGAAGGCATGTTGAAGCACAATGTGAATTATCACAGTGGAAGACAGATCCTCTTAGACAACTCAAGATATAAGTGCAGCTTTTTGTCATACTCTTTACGATCACGTATACATGCATTAGTTTAGCCTTGACGAATGCCATAGCTGTTTCTATGTGGCTATTGAGAAAATTTGGTGTACATAATTTTATATACTTATATAAATAAATAAAGTAGATTTACGTAGAGTCTATTTATATAATTTGTATATATAAATAATTATATTTCATTCTATTCATTTATCTTCTCCGTCGGAGCAATGATTATCGGACTTCTCCACTTCTCTGCCGTCGGAGAAGATAAATCCACCGATTACAGATCTGCGCCATTCCACGCTTCAGCCTTGGATCTCATTCCCATTTATATTGGCATATATATTTTTCTGAAAACTATAGTAGACATCCTAAGTCCAACATCAGATTCGTCGTGAATCTTTATTGTGTCATACGCTGAAGGTTGCTTCTATCCGATTAAGTTGAGCATGACATGACATCGACTTATTTAGCCATGAATAGTAAACTTTATTATTATTATTATGGCTATTGCAAGGAGACGATGACACAAATTCTGCACTTAGTGTTATTAGTTTAGGCAGGTGTGGATTTTATTACCTTGTTTGTTCAAACCACATTCAGATGTCTCAACTTGGAGCAATATTATGTATATATGAAAAGGTTGAGAGTATTTAAAAGTGACCTTGCTGCGGGTTTAGCATGCTTGTCATGAATTGAGAATTTGATACTATAGTAGAATTTGACATGCATGATGGGCAGAGGTCATAATACATACATGCATATTAAATATTATATATTATATATTTATATAGATATATATAGAGAGAGAGATAGAGAGAGAAAGGGAGACCGAGACAAAGAGAGAGAGAGAGAGAGAGAGAGAGAGAGAGAGAGAGAGAGAGAGAGAGAGAGAGAGAGAGAGAGAGGGGCGAGAGAGGGAGAGAGGCAGAGAGGGAGGAAAGGCAAGACAGAGAGAGACAGAAAGAGAGAGAGAGAATGAAAGAGAGAGAATGAAAGAGAGACAGAGACAGAGAGAGAGCCATGAAGGGCGGACATAGGTCGACTAATTGGCGGCTTTCGGCATCTGCATGGGATGGTTAATTGACGGAATGGAAGTGCAGATAGTGCATATAGTGATCGGGTCATGAAGTAGGGATTGCAATGGGATGAAGTTGAGCAGATGGTAATTCGTTGAACTGACAATCAAACAGACAATAACCACAGAACCGAAGATGGATTACACCGTGCAGCTAATAAACGGAACCGCACGAAGAGAGAATCGCCAACTCTTCATATAATAATTTTGTTAAAATCGTTGTTAATGTATTGTCGGAAATTGTTATGAACTTGCTAGACACCACAAGTTCGTCTCGTTGTCTTCGAGCAATCTAGGTGTGGAAATGGGATGAAGTTGAACTGTTGAAGCTTGAAAGGATGAAACCTGCTTTGCCCAGCATATATGTCTAGGGCGGCCCTAGCTGTACATGTATGTATCTCGTCTCGAAAGTTAAACCGCTCAACGTCAGCACCGTTGAACTCTGATTTGCGTCATCATAATCCTGGATGGCCTTATGGCGACATTAATTTCTTAGACTTCACCCTCTTCTTTTGATCTTTTCGCTTGATTGCCTTATCGAAGGCTTATGCGAATGTGCGCCATGATACCTTCACGTTAGACCCTGTCGAAAGAAGATGTAGGCCTAAACAGTCAGTAGAATGAGCTTATATATTTATTATAGATTGAAACTGAGAAGCTCGCTTTTCATCCATCGGATGTTTTGAAACCTGGACACGTTTTATACCCTTATCAAGCTGCATAAGAAGCGACAATCTCAATCTGCCTCCATCATCTGCGTCTCGTCGTTTGTCGATGATGGCATCGGAAGCGA
>OX457041.1:28984899-29019899 GCA_949752735.1 Lumbricus terrestris | reverse complement strand
AAAAGCCAGTATTCGTCTCTCAATTTCTTTGGTTATTACCCATGTTTCACATGCGTACAATGCTCCGCTGAACACACAGGTAGCTAGTCTGTCTCTCTCGCATATTCTATATAATTTATATATATAGCCTACACACATAATTATATACATATATCGGTAGGCTACATGAGCACATTAGATTAAGTGTTGACTAAAATTTAATTGGCTTTGCGCAAACCAGGTACAGTACATGTATACTGAGTATAGTCTCAGCTCAAGAAAACATTCACAATAAAGAAACAACCGATCCAACAAAAAAGGTGAATTTTAAATACAAAAACCAAATTTCTCTAGACTCTCATCAGCAAACTGCTGCGTATACATGCAAACGAATCGCGCGCAGGTTATAACCTGGAGCAAACGAAGGTTTTAATCCGAGTCAAAACTCTTCGCTGAACGAGAGAGACATAGGATATACATGTATCTGGCAGAAAACGTTCATCATCTGTATACACACATGCAACATGTTTCTTCGCAGCGCCGTTGACTCGCGTGCTGCTGCATGGTCACAGGTTCTTTCATAGATCGGTTACGTGTGGTGACATTGTCCCATTTATATGCAAAGGCAATTCTTTTTCGACGGTCGTCTAAGAGGCATATAGCTGCTATATACGATCTGTTTTATGCGTCCACTGCAGGTCCGTTGGAAAACCTAAGCGGTAGTAATTATTATTGTAACACGAGGAGGACGAGGAGGAGGAGGAGAAGGAGAAGGAGGAGGACAAACAGCGCTGATATCTCTCGCGATCTGACCGTGGACGCTAAACATGTTGCAACGAAGATATCGCTTTCGGTGAAGCAACAAGATGGCGACTGCATGTCTAAATGTAAATGCGAACGGAAACTTTTCTATAGTGACCGTATTGGCCTTTATACTGGTCATCTTTTAAGAGTGAATTGTTTGAGCGAGTAATTTTTAACCCGCTCAAAGTTGTCGTGCACAAGCAATATCGCCAATAGGATAAACAGTTTGATAATTGAGTTAACAGTTGCTACTCGGTAGGGCGTAGGCCTACCTCTTAATTGCCGCTTCCTCGTTATAGCAGTATTGTTATTATTATTATTATTATCATTATTATTATTATCATTATTATTATTATTATCATTATTATTATTATTATTAGCAGTAGTAGTAGTAGTAGCAGCAGTAGTTGTAGTGGTGGTGGCGGTGGTGGTGGTGGTGATGGTGGTGGTGGTGGGGGTGGTGGTGGTGATGGTGGTGGTGGCGGTGGTGGTGGTGGTGGTGGTGGTGGTGGTGGTGGTGGTGGTGGTGGTGGTGGTGGTGGTGGTGGTGGTGGTGGTGGTGGTGGTGGTGGTGGTGGCAGTGGTAGCATATTTGTGAATCTGTGTGCCAGACATGAAACTTAAGTCGCAGACAGCCGCTCAAGAGACGAATTAATGGAGGGATGTGACTCAGGCGCTATAAAAATTGACATAAAATTATGGCGAAACAGAGATTTCATTCCATAGATAACTCTAGCAGCCTGAAGCAATTAAATAGATGCAATATATTTAGAAGTTTGGTAGAGTTGTGCTGCATCTCTTTCGACCGAAAAGTGCAAAATCAAGGCGTCGTCTCAATAGTCAAATGGAACGACCGAAAATGTGCAAAAAAGTTGTTTGGATGTTTGGATTTTGCCGGATTGTTGCGAATCGATGGAACGTCGAGATAAGGTGATCGCTAGATTGATATATGGTGCCGTGGTTAACGAGGGTCAGCTGACTTTAGGAGGATCCAGGGTCAGGATAAATCATCGTCAACACCTGATTGCCATTCACGTCTTGCCAACATGGCAATGGATTGCCGCGTGGCAATGGATTGCCACCATGGCAATGGTTTAGATGTCGCCTGCTGCTGCTGCTGCTGCTGCTGCTGCTGCTGCTGCTACTGCAGGGTAAGTGGGTGAAGTTAGCAGAACGTTGAAAAACGACGTGACGGGGAGTTAGGGAGGGAATTGGGAGTCACGCGAGGTTGAGTAAAAAATAGGAGAAACGCTTTAAGGGGAGAACGATGAATATCAATAGAATAGGGAAGGAGGAGGAAGAGGAGGAAGAGGAGGAAGAGGAGGAGGTGGATGAGGCGCCCTTGTAACGGCATGTGCTGTGTTACGGCGCCATAGAAATTGTGGTCATTATTATTATTATTATTATTATGGAGGTGAAGGTGTGAAGAATGAAGATGAGTGAGAAGACGACGAGGACGGAAAGAAAAAGGAAAATGAGGCGATGATGTTGAGATGCGTAGACTGAGAATAAGGAAGAGATTGAGGAAAAATGGGAAAAGAAGATGGGAATGATGCACGATGCGAATGAGGTGAACACTGAAGAGGAGAAGGATGGTTAAGAGGAGAAGAATGGTAAATAGACGAATGCTACTGTGGAGGAGGATGATGATGTGATGACGATGACATATGTATTGCCTATTGATTTTTCATGGTTGTGTAGACACAGAAGTCAAAATTGGTTGATGAAATGGAAATGCGACTGCATTATACATACACACACCACACACACACAAACACACACCACACACACGCACACACACGCACCACACACCACACACACACGCACCACACACCACACACGTGCGCGCGCACACACGTGGACACAGACAGTGAAGTGAGCAAAGACATACACGCAGGTACAGAAAATCACAGACAAACGCAGGAACGAATGTGCATTAATGCATGCATTGTTGTGCATGTTTGCATAATTATATGCATAGTTGGCATACATGTTAACGCATGTGCGCACACATCATTGATGACAGCCATGCATACATGCATGCAGTGTATTGCATACATACAGTGTTTTGCATGCATACGATGTCACACACACACATCCATAGTATATAGAGGGTGAGCCACAAAAAAGACTGTTTTTTGACAATATCTTAGCCAGAAGTAGGAATTTTTCCAAATCAAATTAAGGCTTAATGGCAATTCATATAATTTTATACGTACAAATTACAATGAATTATTTCACCAAAATATTTCAAACAGAACAAAAGATATATCACTTTTAGTATGTACACGTATACAAACATAATTATGTATGTAAATAATGCATGCATAGAAAGAAATGAGCAGACGACATGAGTGCATGCGAATAATATTATCGTAATTGTCTCTGACTAATTCAGAAGAATTATTTGTTCTGTTATGCCTGACCCATGTCCATGGCTAAACCGATTGCTACAATCTAGTGCTACATAATCTATCTATCTATCTATCTATCTATCTATCTATCTATCTATCTATCTATCTATCTATCTATCTATCTATCTATCTATCTATCTATCTATCTATCTATCTATCTATCTATCTATCTATCTATCTATCTATCTATCTATCTGTCTGTCTGTCTGTCTGTCTGTCTGTCTGTCTGTCTGTCTGTCTGTCTGTCTGTCTGTCTGTCTGTCTGTCTGTCTGTCTGTCTATCTGTTTATCTATCTATCCATCCATCCATCCATCCATCCATCTATCTATCTATCTATCTATTTATAACATAACATAACATGTGAGGCGCGGTGGTGTAGTGGTGGCGTCATTGCCTTGAAGCCGGAAGGTTCGGGGTTCGAATCCACCTCACCGCGTAAGGACCTTGGGCAAGTCCTTCACTCGCAATTGCTCAGCGCTTCGGCGTGAAACTCCGATGCAGTGTCCACTCTGCATTCGGGAGCGCCTCTGAGTAGAGAGCTTGAAGGGGCGCTATAACAAGTGCACATACATACATACATACATACATACATAACATAACATAACATTTTATTCGGCAACCAATAATATTCGTAACATTTCATAATTATAACAGAGTATAGCAAACATGTTGGCATGCCCAGGAGACCCAAAAGGGACCGAAGATCTATCTATCTATCTATCTATCTATCTATCTATCTATCTATCTATCTATCTATCTATCTATCTATCTATCTATCTATCTATCTATCTATCTATCTATCTATCTATCTATCTATCTATCTATCTATCTATCTATCTATCTATCTATCTATCTATCTATCTATCTATCTATCTATCTATCTATCTATCTATCTATCTATCTATCTATCCATCCATCTATCTACCTATCCATCTATCTACCTATCCATCTGTCTGTCTGTCTGTCTGTCTGTCTGTCCATCCATCCATCCATCCATCCATCTATCTATCTATCTACCTATCTATCTATCTATCTATCTATCTATCTATCTATCTATCTATCTATCTATCTATCTATCTTTCTTTCTTTCTGTCTGTCTGTCTGTCTGTCCATCCATCCATCCATCCACTCATCTATCCATCCATCCACCCATCCATCCATCCATCCATCCATCCATCCATCTATCTAGCTAGCTTGCTAGCTTGCTAGTTATTTATCTATCCATCCATCCATCCGTCCATTCATGCATCTGTCCATCTATACTATCCGTCTCTTTGTCTGAATGTATGCTTACCTACCTACCTACCTACCTACCCACCCACCCACCCACCCACCCACCTACTTACCTACCTACCTATCTATCTCTCCCTATCTATCCCATTATCCGGTCATCTATCTAATTAATCTATCAATCTATCGATTGTCTCTTCAGCTATATTCTGCCTTCTATCTATTTGGCTATCTTTCAAGTCCGCCATCTATCAGATATCTATGAGGTAGCAATCTATCAGTCACCTTTTAAGCCAACCAATTAAGGCACTGACTATTTTAGCATGTCACTGATTAACTAATAAGACATCTCACCAACCAGCCCAATCTACAAGCCCAATCAACCAGCTTAGTCATCAAGCCCAATCAACCATTCATTCATTCATTCAGAGCATTTATATAGCGCCATTTAGGAAACAACTCAGAGGCGCTCCCAGCCCAACCACGAACAAAGAACCAGCCCAATCTACAAGCCCAATCATCCAGCTTAATCAACCAGCTTAGTCAGCAAGCCCAATCAACCAACCTAATCAACCAACCTAATCAACCTGCCTAATCGACCAGCCTAATCAACCTGCCTAATCAACCTGCCTAATCGACCAACTGTCGCCACGTTTCGAGATCTGAATTGAATCCTTCTTGGTCTGCTGTTGATTCTCTTCAGTGACTTCTTTTCTGTCTGTGCAAATCCGTCAGGGAAATCAGTGGACCACCACCGACGTCTGAATCCGTTTTGTCTCACTCGAGGGACGACGACGACGGCGTTCGGCCAATAATTCCAACGATGCGCAGACTTTCTTCCACGCCATCTAGCGACTGCTGAAGCGCTCAACGCCAACGAAGCTGCAACGCTTTTCAGTCTTTCTGCGCATCACGTGGCTGGAATAACAATGATCAGCTGGACGTTGTGTATGTGCGTCGGATTCATCTGATCTGGTGGACCGTTAACTGATTGCTAATCAAAAGAAGAGATGCTTATGTGTATGCACGTACGTAGGACTGAAGGCAGTCGAGCGTGAGAGAGCGTGTAAACTATGGGTGGCATGGGATGTTGGTTATTGCTTCGGACTGACGCAAGATATGATTTCAACGACGAAGAATTCACAGAATATGGCAAAGGAAGAAAGGAAGAAAGGAAGAAAGGAAGAAAGGAAGCGACTGTGACGGTGGTCGATCGCTCCCAGTTTGTGGTTGTGCCTCTGTCTATTATTATCTGTTTTTTAAAGTCAGTGGATGTTTTGATTTCCGGATATTTTCTTTATGTGCACAGCAATTGTCGCTTTTTTGTTGTGCCTGCTTATGGGTTTGCCTGCCTGTCTGCCTACCTGTCTCACTCACTGTCTGTCTGCCTGCCTGTTTGTTTGTCTGCTTGCCTGCCTGTCTGCCTATTTGCTTGCCTATCTGCCTGCCTGTCTGTACGCATGTCTGTCTGCCGGTCTGCCTGCCTGTCTGCCTACCTGTCTGTCTGCCTGCCTGTCTGTCTGCCTATCTGCTTGCTTATCTGCCTGCCTGTCTGTACGCCTGTCTGTCTGCCTGCCTGCCTGCCTGTCTGGGTGCTTCAGTCTCTCTGAATTTCTGTCTGTATACATATTAGTAGTCTCAGTGTAACGACGCTGTCTGATAACAAATATCATTAGGGTCGCCCTCCACCTTTACCCAGGCTTTCGACTGACACTGTCAGAGTGCAAACAGTTGTATCTTTCTGTCTGTTAATGATCAATTGAAATTCAATTCAACCTCGAAGAAGGAATTAAGGTTTTGATTCCAAACATCTCAATTATATCAAATAAAATGTTATCTCAAGTTACGTAATAGTCTTGGCCCCATACGTGGGTGTATAAGTTTGGAGGAGATAGGCCTGCTCATGCCCTACATTTTTGGGCAGGGAAACCGTATTCTCACTTTTCAAACACTGCCAATCAATGTCGTGCCTTTCCAGGCGACTACTCGGAAGCTCTCCCAACGACGACGATGATGATCATGATGACGATGCTATTCGGCAATATCAATTATTGTCATCGTTCTGAAGTCTCGAGGACTCAATGTAGACTTTCCCACCAATATAATAATGGTAGTTGCTGTGATTGTATCTTCTGAGAATGAAAGCAGTACTCTCCGGTTCAAAATGTGGGCTGAATGGATGCACTTGGTACCCGGTTAGTATACACGCCTAGTTTGCTTAGACTACACACGTAATGATATGCAATGTCAAGGTTTTGTTGAAATAAGTCGAAGGTGAATGTTGCAAAAATAGCAAGCATGAAATATCAGATATTGCTTCATAACTTCTGAGCATCTTAAATCTCCAAAGAGTTTCTACTATCAAAGAAATTTGCAGTTAGAGGAAGCCAGTGCAGTAACTGTTCAAACATAAAGATAGAAATGTGAGATTAGTGGTACAACACGACAACAGCATTAACAACAACAACAACGACAACAGCAGCATCAGCAATAGCAACAACAACTACTGCTAGTATTACTACAAGTGGTAATAATAGTTGCAATAATAATCATGATTATGGTATAATCAAAATACTAACAATAAAAATTACAATAATAACAATTGTGGCTTATAGTTCTGTTATTTTTCAGTTATGAGGGACCAAATGTTCATATATAATAATGCGGCTGGTGCAACTGATTGCAGACAATCGATCACAGATTCCATGAACGACGCATCCTGTAGTAGAGTTAACTGCGGAACTGTTCTCCTCACAACCTCGTTGGCAGGGCTTATTCTAAGGAATTTTCTCCACTCCACAAGTATGACACATTATGAGTCTGGGCCTGTGACCTCAGAAGATGTAGAGGAAATTTCTTGGCGAGGTATTAGTCCACCAAGCAGAAATGATATTATGGAATATAACTGATCTAAAATGATGAATTCGCTTCATTTTTAGATTTTTAAGGATTTAAACATCTTGTATGCTTCAAAACGAGCTTTTAGTGAGCGTTCCTGAACAAGCTGGAGCCCTGCGCTTGGCTGTTGAGTGACGCCTAAGGCTTAGAAGCTTGAATGTTGCAATTTTTTGTCTTTGAGGAAATTCATATTACATAATCAAAATCAATTGTTGTCAATCAATCAATCAGAATTTATATAGCGCCACTTCAAGGTACCTATTCAGAGGCGTTCCCTGAAGAGATCAAGCGAACAAAAGCAGTTTTCAAAAGACTGTTCGTGAAATTGAGAACAGCTTGGGAGGTGTCGCATAGTCAAGGGATGCCCATTCCAGGTTGTTGGACCAACCACAGAGAATGAACGGCTCTGCATTGTCGCGGACAACGACCGCAGATGTGGACACTACTGTTTGATGTTCCGATGATCACCTGGTCAAACAGCTGCCACTCTTCAATCAGACGCGCCCGCGGCGTACGGTTATCGATGTCATGAATACGGGAACGAAAACGCGCTCCTCCAGTACATGTACTCCGGATCGAGGTCTGGACTGTTGGGCGGACATAACCGCGGGCTATGAAGCCGAGTATCTTCCGAGACAGCTACTACACTACTACGTCTACGGTCGTGTGTCCGTGAAGAAAGCAGGACATTTTGAACACTGTTTGACTATAGCTGAATTCTACTTCCTTTCAGCCTTTGCATGTTGGAAAGTTAAATTTTTGGGGGCTGCATTTTAAACACTCATAAATTTGAAAAACTGACGAATATTTCTAATCGGCTTTAGGATCTCGTGTAGATATGGTCACAGTTATTGTATTTAAAATTGCAGACAAATCCTAAGACGTTTTACCGAGTTATGACACTTTGTTTTGTGTTCTACTTTTCACCCGGACACAGTGTATATCCCCATTTAGGCTAGACAGTATTGCCAGCAACAAAATACACGACATGCAGATGATTGGGATGTAACCTACGTCAACGGTCAACGACCGATTATAATGACAAGAACTGAACAACAAAACAATTCTCCACAAATACTTAGGAGACAAACAACAGCTCGTGCATGTCTTGTCGTCGTCGTGTGGCTATAAGGCACGAACTGACCGAGTGGGATTGGCAATAATGACGTCAGAATCTCACTGCTGATCGTTCTCGTTTTCATCAGGCGATGCTAATTTGCTCGCGCATCAATCAGCGAAATTTCAAGGACACAGCGAAATAATATTTTTCGCAAGTGTGAGAGACGACTGTTTGTGATGAAACCCTCTCGATCTCTGCAGCTGAGGTATTTTGCTCAATTGCTCAATTACTCTCGTCGTCAAACAGTCCGTACCTTCGAGGCTGAAGACTGTGAAGAGTCGACAAACTGTTCATTGAGTATCAAATGAACAATCAGTCAGCAGGCGTAGAGATGTCGTGAAGTGTTTTTCGACTGAAGTACACACTCCGAACAATGATATCTCATAATGGCAAACACTAATGTGGCTAAATCACTTGTGGGCGCATGTATCGCATGTCAGTGGGACGGTGTGGCCTAGAGCCCAGTGCAAGAATTGTGGAAAAATGAATGGGGGATTCGGACTATGATCCACTTGGAATTATGGTGTGAAGGAAGACTTTACTATGGAGTTTTAAGAAAGACCGGGGATTGAAACCCACCAACCCCCGGCAATTCTCACCCTGCCAGAGCCTATAAGGAGTTCAGTCATCGCAAGCAGTGGTTTAGTAGACGACTAACATGATTAAAACTCTCATCAGTTGAATACACGACGTGCAACTTTTGCCTATCGTACCCTGTTACTTATAAGAGTGTCAACTGCTTCCAGACAGTAACTATGTGTAAGTACCGTGTTAAATAATAAACGCCAATCTTTTCATGGGATGTTTTTATGCTCATAAATGGAAGATGCGATACCGTAAAATATCTTCTTCAGACCGATTTTTATACTTTTAGAGATTTAAGTCGCTATCGCATATATCTCGCAAGACATTGCCTGCGTAATATTTTAAGCTCTGCAGTCCACGCTTCGTTTAGGAATAATATTGTGTGAGTCTCGTCTGCTATCGTCGTCAAGTGGTTGACAGGCATTATGACTTACGACCGATCAAGTGGATTGCACTCGATGAATCGAAAACAATTAGAAACTGTTGAAGATAATCTAAGATATAGTTGCTACTCATTAACGAATTCAATAAACAACAAATCATATGACTCTAACGATCGTAAACTTAATAAGAAATTGAGGAACACGAACTAAGACGAAGACGAACATCGATGACAATTGAAAAATAAACAGCTCTGCAAAAACACTCCAATCCATTATCAAATGTTCATTCAACTATAGTCTGGATGGACAATTGCTCTCACCTCTGACCTTTGCTGGCATGCAGGACTCCATTATTTTATAGTGCATCTGGCATCTTATTTCTACGACCAGCCTGTGCATACCCTGTGAACCTAAGACCATTCGGACTCTGCGTCTTCCCCATCTTCAAGGGACTGCATGGGGGGGGGTGAAACGGTGACACATGGCCTTGAGCTGCGGTCCGGGGCGGGGGCGGGGACCGGGCCGGGGCGGAGGCGGGAGCGGGTCGGGGACGGGTCGGCCCCATTGGCGACGTCGTCGTCGTCGTGCTCCCCTTGATTCAAGAAGGTCGTTGAACTTTATTAAGCTGTCAACTCAGAAACGGGAATCCTTCGCATGGATGCTGTACTGTGTTTGTGGGCGCCTGCCATCTGCCACTTCTACTCATCTGAAGAATGCTTGCTCGCTGATACTCTTCTATGACCTTCATCGTTTGACCTTGACCGTTTGGGCAAGCGGTGGCATGACTTTTGTTAGGTGGGCTTGCTCTGTTAAGTGCTTAGATACAGTCATGCAACATGGGTATACGCTATTGTTGTGAATGCGTACAAAACTTGATAAGCAGTTTAGTCTGATCAGATCTTGAAATTTCTAGGTCACATTTGTCGCAATCAACAAACATCAATCGAGGGTTTGCAAAAATTCCTTGCCTCAGGAATCGATGATGGTGATGATGATGATAATGATTATGATAATACTGATGATGATGGTGATGATGATGGTGATGATGATGATAATGATTATGATAATACTGATGATGATGGTGATGATGATGGTGATGATGATGATAATGATTATGATAATACTGATGATGATGATGATGATGATGGTGATGATGATGATAATGATTATGATAATACTGATGATGATGATGATGATGATGGTGATGATGATGATGATAATGATTATGATAATACTGATGATGATGGTGATGATGATGGTGATGATGATGATAATGATTATGATAATACTGATGATGATGATGATGATGATGATGGTGATGATGATGATAATGATTATGATAATACTGATGATGATGATGATGATGATGATGATGGTGATGATGATGATAATGATTATGATAATACTGATGATGATGATGATGATGATGATGGTGATGATGATGGTGATGATGATGATAATACTGATGATGATGGTGATGATGATGGTGATGATGATGATAATGATTATGATAATACTGATGATGATGATGATGATGATGGTGATGATGATGATAATGATTATGATAATACTGATGATGATGATGATGATGATGGTGATGATGATGATGGTGATTATGATGATGATGATGATGATGATGATGATGATGATGATGATGATGATGATGATGATGATGATGATGATGATGATAACTGCGATCGAGGTTCCACGAAGCGTGACGATGTTTACCTCACATGACCTTTGCCCTCTTAATATTATAATTGTAAGTGAACTCGTTGTCCGACAGTTGATGAATGGGTCTATTATTATACATTGCCGTTTTGATTTGATAGAAAGAGTTTTAGATTAAAATCTGGATAATCTTACAGTTGATGAATGGGTCTATTATTATACATTGCCTTTTTGATTTGATAGAAAGCGTTTTAGATTAAAATCTGGATAATCTTACTGCGTTATAAATTATTTGCATTCCGACGGCTGACGAAACGCGTCTCAAATGAGATGCTGACGATGAATGTGCTATCAGTAGTAGAACTGATTACACTATATTATACAACACGACTTTTGCTCCTGGGTCGTGACTCGCGAGCCTTATTTACTACATGTACTTGCTTATGTCTCAAAAGTATATAAAATGGTTGTCATTGCTTATTCGAATTTTGCTTTTGTAATCCCGGCTTTACCCGGCTTTATCATATTTGGATTTATCTGTTTCTATAGTGCAAGCACTGGTCTCCTTTCATTCAGTTCGGTCTATGGAGTCGGAAGAAACAACATCAAAACTGACACGCGCTTTCACTACAATTATACAAGATAACCAAAATAGAGCTGCATGTATAGTAGGGAGTAGTTTCCGAGATTAACAATTAGGATTATACGGTAAACCACTTTCCCGAATCAACCTCAAATATAGTCTCTCATCAGACATGTCTGCAAGTGGCTTCATATTGTAATTCTTCAATGTTTAACAAACTGTGAGTTCCAATTTGCAAGGGATTCTGTGCTGAACAGTAAACAATGCAATGATCTAGTCAGAGATTATAGAGCCTAATGCGCTCGTATAATGGATGCACACATTGCACAGGTTTAGTTGGTAAAAGCACAGTCAGCCGATACATAGACCTACGCTGAGAGACATGAAAATCGGCACAAACGAGAAAGAAATGAATATTAAGCATTTATTTTTACGCCTATTATGTAACAGCGGAATCTAGAAATTAACAAGTCTAACAAATAACTTAAAGAAACTAAGACATCGGAAGAAATAAAGAACAATCGCCATTTAATTGTGAAGCACCGATATATTTAAATTAAACGTGAAGCATTTCGATTGGCTGCATAAATTTTCCAATTGTTTTCAACTTATCATGAACGGTAGTAAACTTCGTGGATGAAATACAGCTCATAAGCTTGGCTCTTCTCTTCACTCACTGTAGATCTAACTCTGACATCTCCGTTCTCGATTCAAGCATCAAGCCAATATTATTTTATGAGGCTGTACCAGGATTTGATTATCACCGTAAAACTTATCGCTCGACTCGATAAATTTATTAGCTGAGATAAGGTCTCTCATAAATTAGGTTGCTTTCTTTTCTTCTTAGATGAGACTTACAAGGCTCTCTCTGCAGACATTCAGCTGATTTATGTTCGCTTCAGACGAGTTAAAGCAGTTTTCAGTTTTGTAACCAGTTTTTAGCCGGTTTCGAGCTCACCCTCGATCTCTCTCTCTTACTCACTCACTCTCTCTCTCTCTCTCTCTCTCTCTCGCTATGTCATGCTCTTCTTTGACGATGGGATGGAGATTGAGATAGAATGAAATAAATGAATGAGACAGACGGATGGAGACATAGACAAGGACACAGAGTGTCACAGACACAAGCAAAGACATAATATTATGTCTATACTATCATAGGCCTTCACAAAGAAAGAAGAAGAGGTAAAAACATGGAGGCTAAACAGAATCACATGGAGATAAAGACGGATGGAGACAGAAGGGCAGCAAGTAAGAGAGAGAGAGAGAGAGAGAGAGAGAGAGAGAGAGAGAGAGAGAGACAGAGACAGAGACAGAGACAGAGAGAGAGAGAGAGAGAGAGAGAGAGAGAGAGAGAGAGAACGACAACAAATGAGAGCTAGAGAGTTCGCGAGTCAGTGAGTTTGTGAGTCAGTGTGGTAGGTAAGAGTAAGGAGATTGAAAAGCAAAGACTGGTGCCTGAATTCGTTCTATAACGGCAGAGGTCACTTCACAAATTCCAGCTAGATCTACTAGTTCTCACACGGCAGACAATGGACGACGTGTTTGTTTGTATGTGCATTTGTTATAGCGCCCCTTCAAGCACTCTACTCAGAGGCGCTCCCGACTGCAGAGCGGACACTGCATCGAAGTTTCACGCCGAAGCGCTGAGCAATTGCGAGTGAAGGACTTGCCCAGGGTCCCTACACGGCGACTTGGGGTGGATTCAAACCTCGAACCTTCCGGCTTCAAGGCAACGACGCCACCACTACACCACCGTGTATATATAAGTATAATATACCGTGACGTGTGGATGAGATGAGATGACAATGCAATGCCAACAACTGACCGAATCAATGAGAATTGCGATAATGGTCGTTTGCATTTGCGATTTAGAGATAAGAGCTTAGCTGAACAGTGAATCGGATGAACGCTGATCAAGGACCCGGATTACGCAGAAACGATGAGTCGTAACCATCGAACTTTTCCGTTATGACCCGGAAGGTTATTGTAAGCCTTTCGACCATTAACCTCATACGTTAGACTCACCTTACATGGCCAATCTAGTCTCTGCTGGCTCTGATTGTAGCTTCATCGTAAATTCATTATAGCACGACTTCTATAGCAAATCATCTCATGAAAATTTACGAATCTTCACGTAGGTGCTAGTTATTTACAACGTGAACCGTACGCGGCGCTATACTCGACCTCTTTGAACTACAAGTCAGTTCTAAGGCTTCTTTGTGTTACTGAATTATCAACAGATAATGTTTGCATATATAATGGTCAATGATCCGGTGATGCTCTCATGAGAGTTGGTGAACTTCAGGCAACAAGCTTCACGTATGTAGACCAAAGTCAGAGTGTATGCCTATGTGCTCGGATGTCACCGTTAAAATATATACAGTCATGCAATATATTATATAATAGAGTTAGCAGGCCATATATGCAACGTTAAATTTATTGCTCATAATTTTATACTCCATCCGCTGCAGGGATGTATTGATCATGCCTATTATATCGAACATAGGCTACGTTGGGGGAGTCTTTCAACCTGAGCTTTTAATTGAAAAGGACTTGTCCTAATGTCCTTAACCTTTCAAGAACGCCGGGAATCTTTATTGTCTTCAAAATAATAAGGAATGTGTGTTGTTATAGCCTACGCCTACGGCACCTTCATGTGTATGCATGCATGAAATAATTATTATCAGCAACAGCGAGTTGGAGTAGGCCTAGTCGAGACGTCGAGAGTTGTGGGCATTGGCAAAGTTCATAATCCTATATTATACAATGTACATAATATGATTGTAATTATGACGAATTTAGAAGCCTATAGGCTGTATTTATGAAGTGATCGGGTGTTTGAACAATGAACATCCCTCTCCAGCTGAAATAATGTGAAAAGGAATCAAATGCATTTACTAACACATGATGTAAGAATGAATGGAGGATTTAATTGTGAAGATCTTATTTCAATGTCAAATGTTACAATGAATCAGACCACGATGATGATCTAATCCTGATGATGATCTAATCCTGATGATGATCTAATCCTGATGATGATCTAATCCTGATGATGATCTAATCCTGATGATGATCTAATCATGATGATGATCTAATCTTGATGATGATCTAATCTTGATGATGATCTAATCTTGATGATGTAGATGCGGAAGCTGCTGAATTTCTAAATAATATATATATATTTCAACTGAGTTAACAATCCCCAACAAAATCCGGGCTACGGTCTCGAGGTCAACAATTAGACAAGTATATAGTTACTGTGTTTTCCTAGCAGGCCTAAACCACAGCACCCGACTTTCGGTCTGTTACGCCATCTTATGACAATTGAGTCTGTCACTAGAGCAAAGAACAATTAGTTATCAGCTGAAGATGGCGAGGGAAGCAGAAGAGTTGGAGTTCGGACGAAGACGAGTTTATTTTATATCTGCTGTGAGACTGGAATCTGTTAATCGAGATAATAGTCGAGTGACTTGAGTCATATTGCAAGATATATTTATGCATGACCCTTGATTAGGCTAAGATTATACCTTGCAGGGCTGATTAATAACGGGTCCATGAAGATTAATTCTTCTATGTTTGTCGTGTAGTAGTCTTACAGTCCTAATTAAACTGGGCTTCTGCGAAGTCGGGCGCTGGACGAAAGCTGGCCAGGAGCAGTCATCATTTGAACAAACTTGTCAGTGGGACGAGGATTATCATATTAGACCGACTTTAGTTAACAGGTTAATTAATGCTTAAGGGTCGGTATACGCTACAATATAGAATGGCTGAACTTAGCAGACCGGACGAATTGGCAAGCAAGTAGGCCCTAATCTGTAACGACGGGCAGCGTGACTAGAGTGGCAGACCTATGTATGGATGTATCTATGTCACATTATTGCGAGCGCTTGCTATAGCACCCTTTGAAAATACTACTCAGAGGCGCTCCCGACCACAGCGCGGACACTGAATCGGAGCTTCACGCCGAAGCGCATGAGTGATTGCAAGTGAAGGACTTGCTCACACGCGACGGATTGATGTGGATTCGAACCCGCAACCTTCCGGTTCAAAGGCCCCGGGCGAACTACTCGCCTACAACACCGCACACCACGTGTAAGAGGTTTGTACCAACTCCGAACAAGGTCAAGAAAAGAACAAAGAGATCCTAAAGTTCTAAAGGCTATTTATTATAGCATGATTCAGCAATTTTTTGTTCCGAGTTTCATGCTGTGAATGGGGCAATAAATTTGCAAGTACTCTAATCCTCGCATCATGCTCTCTTGAGATTAATCTATGATAGCGGGGGCAACCTGACTCTAGATCAGAGACAAGTGACCAGTGATCTTTACGAATCTTTATCACTTAATCTTCAACTTTACGTACTTTATGAATTACGACAATAGTTGAAATGTCATTGTCATAATTCATTAGATTAAACAATAAGCATTCTTATTTTCTCCAATTAAGCTCATAAGTGTGAGGGTTAATTACCATGCACCGCACTGCAGTGCTGTTGCGTGTAGGAATGTTTGCGTCGGAACAATTTTATTCATCTAGCGCCTTTTAGAAACCGATCAGAAGGAACTCAGTAAAGGCGTTATAGTAATCAGATCATGAACAGAAGACCACACACACACACACATGGGCGAAGTTTGGTTTCCGTTCTTGGAGGGGCTAAAGCCTTCTTGGGGGGCTAAGCCCGGGAAAAGATACCATTTGCACGGTTAAAACAAGAATCTGGGTCTTCTTGGGGGAGGCTTAACCCCCTAGCCCCTGATAAACTCCGCCCATGCACACATACACACACACACACACTAAACACTCAAGTACTAGGGTTCACGTACCAGGGTGCAAGTTCCAATGATCAAGTACCAGGGATCATCTCCCTCACGTTCTATTAGTTTTATTAGTCACGTCCTGTTAGACCCTTAATTGCAAAAGTCCTATACTATTCAGTCCAATATCATATCAGTCGGCGGTGAACTTCGATGACCTCAGTGCTCTGGACGTTGCTTCACACTGAATTTGTACGTAACAGTATACGATGAAAGTAAAAGATATAATTGAAGTCGAGTATCATACTCTGAGAGAACTCCGATTTCTACACCAATCTTCTCCGTCGGAATACACCAGTGACCTATGCTTTTTGTAGCAAGTCAGTAATAATGGATTATATCATTACTTTCTGCCAACCTTCGAGAACTGTTGCTGCAAAGTCCAGGATGTGGGATGGTTTGGACATCGCGTATCGTTTCTCCAGAGTTCCGCTCCACTGAAACTTCGACCTTCCTTCTTACGGTTCATGAATTCCGGTTCAAATAACAGCTCAGGAGAGTTAGTATCCGTTCACCTGAAGACCAAATCTTTAAAGAGTAATCTGGTAAAAATATGTAAACATTCTGATAAAAGCGACGACGGCGACGGAGACGGATTTGTTGATTAGAGGAACGTCGACGAAATCTGTCATCTATATTATAATTCTGAAACACTTTCCATATGTTTGTTTATTTGTTTGTTCGCTTTTGACTCTCCCCTGCAGAATAGGCTCGGAAATGAAACAGCGTCGGTTTAAAAAAAGTATTGCAATCGATTCTTACCCAAATTATAAGGTCATCGCAACTATTTTCAGGTTTTAATTCAGTTTAAAACAAAAGTTATTAGCGTTTTAAGACAGATTTCGTCAATAAATGATCAGGCTAGGGCTTTAGTCAAGAGTCTACTCCGCATGACGTCATACCCGCCCAGTAATAATTTCGGTAGCGCCCCGCGGGGGTGGGTCAAGTTTGGCTTTTTGGGGAAGCGAGATCGGGTGGAGGGTTGGCGAAAACCCGAAATTTAGCAGCCAACGATGGGCACCAGAGTGGAGTGGTGTTTAAAACCCTAGTTTTCTCTTTAGAACTCGAGTTATTAGCGTTTTAAGACAGAAGCGTTTTAAGGGTGTCCGGACAATTCGTCGCCGGACAATTGGGAGCGGACAATTGGGAGCGGACAATTGGGAGCGGACAATTGGGAGCGGACAATTGGGAGCGGACAATTGGGAGCGGACAATTCGGAACGGACAATTCGGACCGGAAATTGTGAGCCACTAACAGGCGCTTACGGCGATCAAACTTTCATTCAATCGTTTAAGCCTATTTTTTCTTGTGAATGGCAAGCAATCATGTGAAGTAAATGTTAGGGTTAGGGTTAGGGTTACTGGTTAGGGTTAGGTTTAATGTTAACCCGAATTGTCCGCTCCCAATTGTCCACTCCCAATTGTCCGGTCCGAATTGTCCGCTCCCAATTGTCCGCTCCCAATTATCCGCTCCCAATTGTCCGGCGACGAATTGTCCGGAAACCGTTTTAAGACAGATTTCATCGCTCACACTTTGGTAAACAGTATCGAGCTTTAGTAAAAGAGCCTACAGCCCGAATGACGTCATACAAGCACAGTAATAATTTCCCTAGCGCCCCGCAGAGGCGTGTTAGGTTTGGCTTTTTGGGGAAGCGGGGTGGGGTAGAGGGTTGGCGAAAACCTGAAATTTAGCGGTCAACGTTGGGTACCATAGGGGAGTAGTGTTTAAAACCCTAAATTTCCCGGGCAACGCCGGGTTACACATCTAGTTTGCAATAATTATACATCGAATCTCATCAGACTCAGATTCAATGTGTCGTTCGTTAGAAATATGCAATATTGTTGAACTAGTGGCAGAATAGCAATAGGTTGTAGTTGCTGTTTTCGTCGCAGCTGTTGTAGGCGCAATTGTAGTAGTAGTTGAAGAAGAAGTAGTACAGTGGCGTAGCTACCATGTGTGCAATGTGTGCAAAGCACACGGGCGCACGACCTCCAGGGGCCCATAGTAGGCGGAGACCTGGGCGGAGACTTGGGGGGGACGGAAAGATTTTTGTACGGACGACTGGCTGAGTGTCACCGAAACATTTCCATCATTTGCCGGCCAAAATTTCTGACGACCTTTTTATCGCCACCAAAAAAGTTGATGACCTTTTGTTTTAGTCGTGATGCTCAACGATTGGGGGGGGGGAATGCATGGGCCGTCCCCCCCAACACCTCCATTGGGTGGACCGTCCCTCTCCCCCCCCTAGGTCTCCGCCCATGCAGGGGCCCACGGAGATTGTTAATCTAACTTCTAATCAGAAATTCACATTAATTTGTGACAGATGTAGTTTTTGCGAACAAACCTGCACTAGATTAGACCACGGTATGCCCACTTAATTCGTAACTTAAATTACTGACATATGTCAACCGCCGTGCTGTTGGCAGGCAAATTCCAGTCATGCCGGTCAAATTGCAAGGTCACGTTAGTGGGTACATGTGTGAACAATAATAAAGTATAGGTCTAATACAGAACATGAGTTGAAAACATCATAATTATGAATCATACAGCATAAGATTTTCACTTCGCTGATTCGCTTTCCGGTGCAAAGGGTAAGGGCATGCCTATAGGTGTGATAATTAGGCTATATTATGTCCGTCTATCTGTCACGTACGTGTATTGTAACTAACGTCAAACGATGCGCCGCAGAAACCTCATGCTTGTCTCAGATATGTTCATGTATTCCTGTGGTGGTATTTGCAGTTTAACGTCACTGTTTAACGTATACTGTGGTAACAAAGACCATTAGCGACGCCCTCCTCCTTTATCCAGTCTTGGGACTGGCACTGGCAGAGTACAACCAGTGGCGGAGTTATACCGGTCATTTACTGAATATGGTAACGGTTGTGATCCGACACCTCCCTCAACCAGGGTGAGAATTGCTGGGGGTTTGAGGTTATTCAAAACTCGCAATTAAGTCTTTCTTAAGGTCTTCATTTCACCTTTCACAGCCAAACTCTTTATTTTTCTACATTCTGCTCTCAACTCCTCTCAGCTCTCAGTCAAAATCCGGGAAACGCCAAATTATATAAGGATTAGGCAATCACGTGTTTGTCTCTATTTTTGCACTTGCAGAGAATATTGCTAAAATTATTTTTAGGTACTATGAATCATTGACGATCATGTCGTTTTTTGTGCAAATTGCAAATCATTAACCAGAATTGATAGATTATTGACATTTTACGGAACAAAATACTAGAAAAACTTCATGATGCCCTGACATTGTTTTAATTGAGCCTTCTAATAATAAGTGGATAAGTCTGCAAACTTATAGATTTTAAATTCGACTGAGAAATCACTGCAGTTGTAATTACTTTATCTGTCCCATTCGTGCAGCATTCGTGTTTATTCTGTGAGTTGTGTTACATGTGTTAGGTAGGCTATAATAGCAAATGCCATTGATTAGTTTTTGTGATCTTGATCGCAAGAACTCAAGGATACCGGCCTTACAATGTGAAACATGGGCCCACGCAGGACCTCTGCACACGGGCCCATGAAAAGCTAGCTACGCCACTGAAGTAGTAGTAACAATAAGAATAACAGTAATAATATTATTATTACCAGAGTAAGAAGGATAATAGCAACTATAATAATATGAATAATAATTAACCTATATATCACTATTACAAGGTTGCGGTCATTATCATTAGCCTATAATTATCATTATTTTCGGCCTTAGGGCACTTCATTTCCCCAGGGTCTTAGAAATTTTAAATTTATTACTATCTTCATCATCATCATCATCATCATCATCATCATCATCATCATCATCATCATCATCATCATCATCATCATCATCCTCATCATCATTGATATCATCATTGTTGTTGCTGTTGTTATTATTATTATTATTATTATTATTATTATTATTATTATTATTATTTGTCTACTTTTCATATTATTTTTATTTGCGGATTACTATTATTATCATTATTTTTATTATATATTTTTATTATATATTTTTATTATTATTATCATTACTTTTTTATGGTTTCAACATTAATTAAAAGACGACTCATGCTAAAAACTATAAACCAAAAAAAGAAACACATATTTTCTGCACATGTGAGTGCTGTTTTATTATTATTATTATTATTATTATCAATATTACTATTATTATTATCAATATTTTTATTATTATTATTATTATTGAGACCCAGAAAGTGCACCTAAACTTTAAACCACGGCATTGTAGCTTTGCGTGCAAGCAGAAATGCACTGAAAGCGGTGTTTTGCCTCAAGCAATAAGATGAGTAAGGTGAGGTACCAGTCTGATGAGTGTGAGTGTGTGTGTCAGTGTGTGTGATGACACTGCAGCTACCAGTCTAGTCCGTTTAGTAGGTCAGTCAGTGTAGGACGTCCAGACCTCCGTCCTATCGTCCTCTTTGACCGATCGTCTTTATCTCTGTAGTACATGTAAGTACTGGTTGCATACTCACCGCATGCAGTGTCTAATCGCGGGTCACCATGATCTGCGTGGGTCCTACATTCGTCCGTTCCGCTTTCACTGCCTTCTGTTGCAGACCCGAATGATTTGGTGGACTACTATTATTATTAACATTGTTATTGTTTTTATCATACCACTGTATCTTTTCAAAATTTTGTGTATTTTTACTATTGCTATCATTTTTTGGCTGATAACAATAATGGTAATATAAAATACGGTTGACTTATATTGGATTTAGACAAGGACTGTCTATGTTTGGATGGCATCTACTTGTTACAGTGGCATGCATGTCACTGCAGTGATGCCAAGCAAATCGAATCCTTTGGACGATTGAAAAAATGCCATTAGTGGATTGGGAGGCCACCACCATGCTGTCTCTCTTTCTGTCTCTCTGTCTCTGTCTCTCTGCCTTTGTGTGTGTGTGTATCTCTGTCTCTCTGTGTATATGTGCCTCTGTCTCTGGTTCTGTCTCTGTTTCGGTCTCACCCTCTCTGTCTCTCTCTTTATCTCTCTGTCTCTCTTCGTCTCTCTTTGTCTCTCTGTCTATGTCTCTTTCTCTGTCTCACTCTCTCTGTCTCTGTCTGTCTCTCTGTCTTTGCCTCTGTCTAGGTATCTGTCTCTCTCCTCCGCAGTGGCGTAGACAAGGGGGTTTAGGGGTTAAAACCCCATTGGCTTAGGAAAGAGTTTTTGAAAAGCTTATCTGTCCACTTAAATAAGAAAAACAAAACAATTGTTTGTAGTAACAATTGTTTCTCTTACTTTATTTCCTTTGTTACTTTATTCCCTTTTTATTTAGTGTAATACTGTTGGGTTGGTGTCAGGAAGGCATCCAGTCAGGCCATAAACCCCTCCCATCATAAATTCCTGGCTACGTACCCCCATCCAACCTTTTTTAATCTGTCATTGAACGCAGCTCGGTTATCTGTTTTCTACAAATGACTCATGTTGATCACACGATAGAGGAATATCCATAGAAAAGTGTAGTGTCAACAAAATTTAATATACTATAGTTTCTTTTTACAGATGCTTATACCGTTATTGATATATTAATAGGTCCATATTAAAACCAGGCAATTGACCATCCATTAAGCTTATCCTTCAATTAATATGACCTTATCTACCTATGTCTATCTCTCTGTCTCTCTGTCCCTCTGTCTCTCTCTCTCTCCCTCTCTTTGTCTCCTACAAAGTTATAATGTCTCTCCCACTGTGTCTCCCTGTTTCTTTCACTCTCTGTCTCTCCCACTGTATCTAACTCTCTCTTTCCCTCTCCGTCTCTCTATCTGTCTCTCCCTCTGCCTCTCCCACTGTGTCTCCCTGTGTCTTTCACTCTCTGTCTCTTCCACTGTCTCTCACTCTCCGTATCTCCCTCTGTCTCTCCCTCTGTCTGTCTGTCTCCCTCTCTCTTCAAATCCAATGTGTTACGATACGATGATCGGTTAATCATAAACAGCGCAAAAACAACAAATTAATAAACTCATCTATGTTTATCGATAAACAATGCAAACCGTTGGCGAGCGTCAACTGTATTTCTGGAACGGATTGGCATACGCTTAATTCAAGAGGGACCTAAGCAAGCGCCGCCGCCGCGTGCATCGGCCTGTTTATCTAGTTACACACTCCAGCACGACTCCTAACTCATACATTATATACACTATACATACATGTCATACATAAATATATATGAAAAACACGTATGTACGCACGCACTTAGTATGTATATACATGTATACATGCATACATGTATATGCATTGCGTTAGTAGGCCCTATATAAGTCGAACTGCGAGGCTGCCCTGTTATCTTCGCTGCTTAGAGCTTCGATTAGCCGCTTACTGACCGACTGCTCCTGGTCTATAATTTGTTTGATGTGAAACCTTTAGTGCTGTGTCTTGCTAGTTTGTGGAAAGTTTGAAGTGTGGTTGTAGAGGTATGGCAATATTTTCTACTAAAAACCTTTGTGTAACCTATATTGTTGCCTGGGTTATTCCCAAAACATGGAATCCATGCATTTTCAATGCCCTACGCTTCCAAATATATATATTTTTTATATATATATTTATTTATATATATATTTATATATATATAGCCCATTGTTATTCCCATCTCAGAAATTGCAACAAATCCAAACTAAAAATTTTATTTATTGTCTCATGCGAATCTGAATTGAATTGCTAGTTTATATAATGATGCCAGAGAGAAGCAGCTTAGTATGGGAAAGCGTTGTTTGGAATTCCCCTCTGTTTAGTCTTCTGTTCATCCATCCATATTTCTATTTTAATACTAATCAAGTTCGTATGTTGTGCTTTTGTTCGGATGTACTAATTGCAATTGTGCATTATAATTACGCTAAATTTCAGGACGAGCAAACTCCGATCGTTCGTGCATTGTACATAATGGAGTCAATGGTCGTTAGAAAATGTGGAATGAGACGTTCGATCAGGGAGCATTGGTTGTGGCTGGCTGTTGTCTTCATTACGACCTCTCATCATGCAGCAGGTGGGGCTTTAATGCTTGTCCTATATTATGATTACATTACAACTTATGCAACAGCAACAATATTGTTGAGCAGACAACAAACAAAAGTCAAATTGACAGAATGAATTCTGTCGTGATTCATATGATTGCTGCTTGCAACGTGCGACCGTATACACTATACATAGGCTACGTAGGAACGTTCGTTAATTTTTAAATATAAAACGTACGGCACATCGGTGGCGCACGTTATTATGCCGCAGGTTACGTTGGCGCACGTTGAACTCGATGTATCGACTCACTCATCAGTTCAGTATTGGACTCGATGTAACTGGAATAACTGCTACTATCAGCGCAACTGCTTGCACTCATAGTTTCATTGAACAGCCGCTTCGTGCTAATCTACGTCATTTCTTTGTCCAAAACACGGTGAATTGCACGGATGCACTCGAATTTTGACATAAACAGAATTATTTCGTTCATTCTGCAACAGGGCAACTGCAATAGGCTAATTACATTTTAACGTACGCGTACGGTAAGCATAGGCCTTTCTTATTTTTGAGCTGACGTATACGCGTAGCTTACATGTAGGCCTACGCTTACGTTATTCTGCAGGCAACGTCTGTTCGCTTGATTCGTTGCTTAGTTGGTAAGTTTGTCGTTTGTCCATTCGTATATTCGTGCATTCAGTTTGGCATTTAGTGATTCCAATAATCATGAATTCAATCGTTTAAACATGTAGCCGGTCAATTAATTATTCAATGAAGCCGTCGGTAATTAAATCACGCGTCGAGTCATTCCGTAGATTCAGTTAATTCAATCAAACTGTTCTAATTCAGCTGCATTGCACTTTGTTTGTTCCGTTAGTAGGCCTAGTTAAGATTTGTGATTTGTGATTTGTGTTCTTGTGAATTGTTTCAATTGCATAACAGTTACTGTAGCCTACATTGTAACCGGTTGCGGTCTGTCAACCGGATTGTTTCAATAAACGGAAATTATTATCGTATACTCAGACTTTAAGCAAGACAACAGTACTGGCGAAGACTATATATGTATATATATATAATTATATATATATATATATATATCCGACGCATTCTGTTGATCTGTTTAATTATTATCTATTGAGTAACTGACGACCATAATTGATGTATAATTCATCGTTTATTTGTGTCGTGTGCGAACGGCAGATGGCGTCTGCACGATTCCCGATCACTTTCGAGGCGACTACTATTCAATCGATCATGGAGTCGAACTGTGGACTCTGATCAACGATGAGATGATGTCAAATGAAGCGATGCAAACGACCTACTGCGAGAAGTTCGAATATCTTAACGGAACGGAGGATGCTCAAGGACACTTCGACATCAAACTCGTCCTTCATAATCAGTAAGCACTGCAGTTTTGTTATCTACAGCGTCAAAATATATGCGTAAGACATGAAGAAATGGCAACAGATGATGATGATTATTAATGTACATCACTAAGCTAAAGAATGCGAAGCTGAACAGATCGTTGTCGTATAGGCCTACTCTCCGGATATGGTAGGGTAAGGAATGGTAAGAGAGTGAATGGTATAGGGTAGGAAATAGTAGGTTAGGGTAGGTTATGGTAGGGTCGTGTAGGGAATGGAAGGACAGGGCACGGAAGAGTAGGTTATGGCAACGTAAAGCATAGTGTACATTAAGGTAAGTCTGTGAAGAGTATAGTAGGGTAGGGTAGGGTAGGGTCAGAAATTGTGGTAGGGTAGGGCGTGGCAGGGTAGTACAACTTAGTGCGATGCCGAAAGAAAATGAACTGGTATGGCGGAGCAAAGAGTCCCAGCACTTGAAACTGCAGCCACGTGGAAAGCTATCATTGTTTGCCATTATATGATTCTTATTGTTATCATAGCGGAAGTCAAAATATCCGGCGATCAAATAGAATATTAATTTTAGAGAACAGGTTGTGCACACGAAAGTTAAGTTGATTATAAAACGAAAGTAATAATTATGCAGGTCACTGAGGTCAGCCGACTTAACGGTAAGGCAAGAAAATGTTTTGAAGTTTCCTCAATTTTGGCATACAAATGGCGATACTTTGTGGTTACGCGTAGCCTACCTTCTCTTCCTCCTTGTGATACGCCAGACAGTCAAAAACTGAAGATAGTTTTATATAAAAAACAAGACCCAACATTATAGATGCTCTATGAATGTGTGCATCAAAAATGCCATCAATTTGACATATTTTCCCTTTTACTCTTATGCCACTGCAATGACTAACGCAATATGCTGATGAAAATCACTTTTAAAACTATATCTAAACTAAACCTTCGATTATTACATTGATGAGTTGTTTTTATTTTGTATAGAGACGCCAACTGCTACCAATGCCTTCACATGCAACATCGCACAATCAACGTCATTCAATACCGGCAAAGTAAGATGGCCGCTGAGAATAATTTTCTATTCGTGATATTCGTTGTTGTATATTACTCTGGGCCAAGGGCGGATACAGAAATTTTCGAAGGGGGGCCAAAATTTTTGGTTTTGGGACAGGGGAAAATTTCGTCTTCGTCACCGAAAAATCTGATGACCTTTTTTTAGTCATTTGTCGAATTCCCAAGAAAAAGATACCATTTTATCCACCAAAATAGTTGATGACGTTTTTTTAGTCGTACAGTGTTCTTAAGCCCCTGCACGGACCTCGTGACGGACAATCTCGTGGGGCGTGGGCAGGGGTCTACGGAACTACTCATGGGGGGGGGCACGTCAACTTTCCGAGCCAGAATAGCTGGTAAAAAATAAATTTCTAAATGGGGTCATGGCCGGATTGCCCTCCTCCTGAATCCGTCCCTGCTTTGGGCAATATTTCATGTTTAGCTTATATAGTCACAATTTCAAACACTTCACGACTAAAGAAGGGCGCTACCCGTTATCAAAGATGTATACGACAGCATGCGTTCAATCTGTGAATAGGCGATGATGACCTATCTAAGTAGACCTAAGCTTAATCAAGTCACATTCGTGAGTCTTGATTCCTCAAATAGCTCATTAGTCATGTACCTATTGCAGTCCTAATCACTGTTGTCTTTTATAAATCATTAACATTATTCATTCATTCATTCCGAAAACTTATATAGCGCCCCTTCAAGCAGGCTACTCAGAGGCGCTCCCAGCCACAGCAAAAAAGATAGGTCTTGAGCAACTGGTAGAAAGCAGGCAAATTATTGCGAGGTAGTAAGCGTAGTGCAAGCGGGAGCCCATTCCATGTGGACGGGCCAACAACCGAGAAGTCTCGACGCTGTCTGGTGGCATGAATCAATGCCTTCTTCATATGCATCATCGCATCGTTGTGTATATAGCCTACTAGGGACCTGGTTAACATTAGCTTGTTGCTTTTCGGCTTAGCTGTTGCCATGGGCGGAGACCTAGGAGGGGACAGGGGAGGACGGTCCCCCAATCAAAGTGTTGGGGGGACGGCCCATGCATTTGTCCCCCCCCCCAATGTTTGAGCGTCAAGACTTTTTTTGGCAGCGAAAATAGAAAATTTCGTCGAGATTTTGGCCGGATGACTAAAAAAATTTGGCGGCGAAAATACTTTTTTTTTCGAGATTTCGCCGGTCGTCAGAAATTTTTCGGAAAATCTCGCGTCTTTCCGTCCCCCCCCCCCAATTCTCGGCCCAGGTCTCCGCCTATGGCTGTTGCTCAGTGCATGATCTTCTGCTTCTGTTGTACCGGTACTATAGGCTACTTATTTTACATCTGGTGCAATAAAGAAATAATTATATATAAAAAAACTCATAGCCTACTCTGCAATCTACATAAGATAAAATATTATTAGTATTATTATTTATTTATCTATTTATCATTATTGGTATTATTATTACTACTAATAGGCCTACTATTATTAGGCCTATTATAAGACCATGAAACTTTTTTTACAAGAAACTGCAATTACTAATTATTAATTAGTAATCATTGCCGATGTCATCATCAATTATTATTAATTGCAATTATTATTAATATTATTAGTCCTATTATTATTGTCAGCCTATTATTATTATTACCATTGTTACAACAGCCGAATTATTATGTTTCCGTGGGTGCATTTGTTCCCGGAATTAAAATGGTTTTGGAGAAGTGTAGGCCTAACTGTCTGTCATGACTCGTTCGTTAAACTCAGACACGCAGAGAACCCTGTGAATGGCCGTTCAATGCACGTCAGAAACTTGTATTAAAATATTCGTTGGCTGCTAACTGACAGAGATGCTGAAAACACGTGATGCTTCACTCGTGTCCTCTGATATTATTATTATTATGCGCTATAGAAAGCACGAGGCACCGTGGCAAGAGCAAGTCCAGAGTTGTTGTTGCTGTTCTTGTTGTTGTTGTTGTTGTTGTTGTTGTTGTTTTTATTACGATGAAATTTCATGCGAACTGTCGATTTAGACGACTTTAAGCAAATTGATTGGAAAATTTCACCGCAATCTCGTCTCGTATCAGTTACGTAACTCAATCGCCTTTCCAGGGATCACTTTAAAGCGCATTAGGCGACGTTTTGAGGCGATTATCATAATTGGGTCGGTTCATGACACGAGGTCGCAGTTCGGCGCGTATTCTCGCATCAATTTTCCAGTCACTCTCAGTCTTGATCACAAGATCTGTCCAATAATTATTTACACTGACAACTGAATGGGGTCCACATCGAAAATTCCCTTCGGAATGAGTCTAATTATCGGCGAAAGCAATTCATCTGATCTGCTCGCTGCTTTCCACGCATAAAAGTCAAAATTAAACACAACATCGCCGCTGCTAGCAGACGGACAAGCAGACGGACAGACGATGAGATAGGCAGACAGACTGACAGGTAGGCCTAGACAGACGGTCATAGAAAAACGGACAGAGACATACATACGGGTAGGCAGGCAGGCAGAGGGGCAGGCAAACAGAAAGACAAGACACGCTGCATGAATTGAATAGGCCTACAATAATCGATCAATTAAATCGATCTCGACCACATTAATGACACTGATCACATTGATCACATTGATCACATTGGTTGCATTGGTTACATTGATTACATTGATCACATTGATCACATTGGTCGAGTGTTCACTATTTTGAGGGAACAATAATAATTTTATTGTCTTGATTTCTCTGTTGTAGCATCTTGCGTCAGTCGGAATCTGATTGGAGGCGATGTTCAATCTCTCTGCTCTCAGATCCAGCCGCACACCGATGTCATCACCATGTTCCGTGAGTAGCCTGCTTGTCCTAATATCATCTGTTGCTCATTTGCATCTGAACCTGGCAGAGGGGAAGTGAGGGAGTGATGGAGAGAGGGAGGGAGGGAGAGAGGGAGGGAGGGAGGGAGACCCAACGTATACATCGCGGTCGGTCGTTTGTATCGGTCATCGATTAGATATGCATGATATGCATTAGATATGCATGCAACATGTAACATGTATCAGCGAATTAAAGAACCGATTGGCTGTGAAATATGATTTCTCCGTTTCATTCGCTCTAATTGCATCGCTTATGACTGATCACACCGCTACCAGTTGATCAGTTGTCTTTCTGTCTGGCTGTACCTCTCCCTCTCTTTCCACTTACTCTGCCTGCCCGTCTGTCTGTCCGTCTGTCTGTCTCTCTATATCAGTATGTCCACGCCTGCATGTTAATATGTTTGTGTTCTAAAGTAGGCCTATATTTGTCTGGTAAATTTCTTCATTATGACTCTCTGTGTTGTAGGCTAGGCCTACATATAATAATATCATGTACAGATTAGATGTATGTATGTATGTATGTATGTATGTATGTATGTATGTATGTATGTATGTATGTATGTATGTATGTATGTATGTATGTATGTATGTATGACATACATACATACATACATACATACATACATACATACATACATACATTGTATGTATGTATGTATGTATGTATGTATGTATGTATGTATGTATTTATGTATGTATGTATGTATGTATGTATGTATGTATGTATTTATGTATGTATGTATGTATGTATGTATGTATGTATGTATGTATGTATGTATTTATGTATGTATGTATGTATGTATGTATGTATGTATGTATGTATGTATGTATGTATGTATGTATGCATGTATGTATGTATGCATAAATATTTTTGGATATCCGTTTGCCTGTACGTCTGCTTGTTTGTCTGTGAATAATTATGTATGCATACAGTTACGTATACCCTATACATTTATGTTTAATGAGCACTGTCAGTCCTACTATCTGCCATGCATGTCTGTACGTTAGTATGCAGGCATAATATGTATGCAGGCATAATATATATTCGTGAGTGTATGCATGCATTTCATATGTCAACCTGTATTTAGGTTTCTATGACTGTTTGTCTGTCTGTCTTTCAAGAGTTCGTTATGTAGACCTAGATGCAAATCTTTCTGACTGCACGTCTGTCTGTCTCTGTCTGTCTTGTCTGTCTGTCTGCCTGTCTGTCTGTCTGCAAGTCTGTGGCTCTTCAGATCTGTTTGTTCGTTTGTCTGTGTGACTGTTTGGTCCGCTTTCACTGGAAGCTGCATGTTTCGATATCTGTCTGTCTTCCTGTCTGTATGTCTATCTGTCTGTCTGTCTGTCTGTCTGTCTGTCTGTCTGTCTGGTTGACCTGCTTGTCTTAATTAATCGGAATTCAGCAGAAGTCGAAAGCACTCGACATTGATTTAGAATGTTATGATCGTAATCATTACAATTGTACAACAATAATCATTGTCATCATCATCATCATCATCATCATCATCATCATTATCATCATCATCATCATCATCATCGTTCAATAATCGTTCTGTTGTTGATTGGTGATCGCGATCACAATCGGAGAATTCAACTCTGACGTCAGGGTTTTACAGCTGGATAGAACCGAATTACTTATTTACCATAGGACATAGTCATATAATAATAATAAAAATTATATGATTGATTAATTATTCATCTAAAGATCCATACAGCAGAATACGTACTCAAAGTCGGCAAATCTAAGTCCGGTTTTGCGGTTGGTTATTACTATAATTGTTGTAGGCCTATCTCAAGTGTTTTATGAACAGTTCAAACGATTCTTGACTTGGTATAGATGTCAAGAACGTCGGATGCGTGATACTTTATAATAATTATTTCGTCTGTATTGTTGAAAGTACCGTAACTGAAGACAGAGACAAACTAATCGGGAGGCAGAGGTCAAATGCCATGCAAACTGCATTCCCACGTACATAGCATTTGGTCCTCCCTTGTCCTAACAAATAGCACCAATAGTGGATCTGAATGAGAGAGCTATGTATAATAGCCTACGCTTGTTGTCAGAGGGGCAGTGACCGCCCTCCGTACCCTCCGACCGGAGGGAACCCCGCAACAAAATTTAAATACCGCATTCCAAATTCTGCATTGTAAGGTCCATATATAGGCCTAGATATAGCCTATAAGCTTAAGAGCCAAATTTTGACCGCTGAAAATGCAACGGACTTTCAGATAGGCATATGCAGTAGGCCTACTGGATGAAGGCACTTTGATGGCAATTCTAGAAAGGTTCATAGAGTATAATTATATCAGACTTAGAGCTTAATAATAATTGTGAAACGAAATTACTTAGAATGAGCACGTTACAGAATTACGTATACCGTGTATACCAACTTCTGCATTGCAAGGGGCCACGTCGCCCCGACATATGCTCGGAGGGGGCCACGTTCTTTGTTGCTACGGCCCTGCTTGTTGTGGTCTTTCCACGTGGGCTTAAAGCCAAGGCAGCTCTACCTATAGGACCATGGCCACCTCAGATACAACTTCGGACACGCGCGAAGAGAACTGCTTCTGATAACACAAATTTAAACCGTTTTCTTAACTGTCATGATCGTACATATAAGCCTAAGTATAGGCCTGTATTCAATACGAGGTTTATGCGCCTCTCAGCAAACTTTTAAAATCATCCACAGGCGTCGAGCCGTAATATGGGGCACTCGGGATATATCTTCTTCCCATATCTATGATGGGAATATCCAGCGTTGTTACTCAATTATAATAATATCTATGATTTTGGTCGTTTTAACATGAATAGCACACCAATAATACCGGTCTGTGTTATAGTTGGATACTTATAGGCCTAAGCGTTGAAGAACTGATTAAAAACTTGGGAGTCGTAAAATGGTGACAATGGTTAGGATGTGTGCAGGTAAAACGACGTCAGTTGCAATCAGAATTGCTCACTATCAAACCCGGTTAAGTTCCTGCGCATTGTTAGATAGGCTACAACAACTGTTGCCGCTCCTCTATTTTCAGAACGTATTGACGCTACTTCAGTCTATCATTGTCGTAATTGTACCGACCACCTATTATACAGTGGGACCCACTGGCGCATTGGATAACACGGCTGTCACGGAGATCAGCGGACTCGAGTTCGATTCCCGAAGCCCACGTAGAATCGACGATTTGACATGCCTTGTAGTTTGTAGGCTGCTATTAGCGTCCTTGTTTTCAGGCCGTTTGTTAGAAGTCAAGATTTGTGATATGCCTTCTTGTGAATTGTTTCAATTGCATAACGGCAGTGCACTGTAACCGGTTGCGGTCTATCAACCGGTTTGATTCAATAAATGAAAAATTATTAGAATAGTATGGGCGTCACACGTGCATCTGTTAGGTTATTCCGTACGATGAAACACGTTGCACGGTGCACTAAGAGATCAATTAAATTTCTTCGATTGGATAATACAAATAAAATTTCGTCGAATTGGATGTTACAATAATACAATAACAGCAATTAATATTTTAGAGTGGTGGCAGTTGCTAGCTCGCAGGAATTTATCTATGTCTGCATGTGTATATGTAATATAGCTGCTTCAAGATGTTAATGGTATGGAGCAGAACTGCTGACCGGACCGGTTGAAGCTGGACAATATGACGCGAGACAGACTCAAACAGAGAGTGGCGTCGGACTCCTACGGGCATTGAGTCCAAGGATATTGATTGATTGATTGATCGATTGATTGCATGTGCATAATTATGTAATAATAATCATAATCAAAGCAATTGCAAAAAAATAAAATGTATGTAGTCTATGTATGCAGGCTATGTATGTATGTAGCCTATGTAATAGTAATAACAATAATAATGATCTATGTACTGTAAATAATAATAATAATAATAATAATAATAATAATAATAATAATAATAATAATAATAATAATAATAATAATAATAGTAATAACAATAGCGAGCGTGAGTCGATCTTTTTAAACGCCTGTCCATTTGTTTTCAATGACACGCATGTTACGTGGTCGCTTTCAAGGGCAGACCTACTTTTGCCTCACACCCCGAAGACGAGGCCTGTCCCATCAGACATTTTTCGAGATGTAGCAATAACCGTAAAGTCTCTGGACGAATGAAAAATGAAGTAGCCTAGGGGCCGTCCATAAAGTACGTCACGCTCCGGGGGGGGTGTAAGAAAGTGTGACAGTTTGTGACAGGGAGAGGGGGTCAGGCCATGTGTGACGCCACACATTTATTTTTTAAATTCTTGTATATTTTTTTGTTCTTAGTACCTAAAATCCGACCCGGCCCGGCGTGTCTAAAACCCGGTCTGGTGGGATAAAAGTTGATTTCCCGTCACTATCAAAGCGATTATCAGAGGGATAAGGGACAGTATCCTAGGGTTTAGAGGGTTAGATAAATGGTTATGTTTTAAAAAAAATTGTTCGAAAGTGTGACGTACTTTAGGGGGGGTTCCGAGATTTGTGACAGTTTGTGACAGGGGGGAGGGGGGGTCAAAAATGGTCAAAAATAGCGTGACGTACTTTATGGACAGCCCCCTACCTCAGGAGCAAATTTATGACAATCTTTGCTCAATTTCAAACTGGCGTAATTATCACCACCGTATGAATACAATTCATGGCATCCACGGGTTATCACACTGATCAGTGATCACAAATAGGGGCATCACAGCATGTGTAGAATTTAACTGTATTGGCAGCCATGATAGACTCCTGTAACGTTCTATTGCTTATCTTACCAACAACATCTGCCGAATAGAAGGCTGGGTCGACCTTCTCGATGGTATATCGGAAAGCGTTCCTGCGGCCGTTTGATCTTCTTGTCCATTACCTTAAATTCTCGCTTCAATGTGTGTATATACGCATGTATGTATGTATATGTATAGGCCCTACAGGTTTGCGAATGCATATTGTATGTATGTATGCATGTATGCATGTAGGCTATGTATGTATGTATGTATGTATGTATGTATGCATGTATATATGTATGTATGTATGTATGTATGTACGTATGTACTATGTATGTATGTACTATGCATCTATGTATGTACGTATGTATGTATGTATATGTGTATGTATGTATGTATGTATGTATGTATATGTGCATGTATGCATGTATGTATGCATGTATGTATGTATGCATGTATGTATGTATGCATGACATTGTATGTATGTATAAATAGGTATGTATGTAGGTATGTGCGTATGCATACCTGCCTGTATGTATGATATTTATGTGTGTATGCAAACTTGTATGTATTATACAGTCCATGAATTCGTGTATGTATGTACATGTATTGTATGTACCACGGTACCTCTCAAAGCTTTGTTGCCTAAACTGCTTCTGTTCGGTACCTAATTGAACGCTTATGCCAGTATTATGTATGTTAGTTACCTACTTGAGGTTCGACAGAAGTAGGCCTGAATCAGCCTATATATCAGCCTAAATCAGGCCTAAATCAGCCTATATATCAGCCTACATCAGGCCTAAATCAACCTATATATTAGTCTATAGATCTATCATACCTAAATCAGCCTATACATCAGCCTAAATCAGTCTATATATCAGCCTAAATCAGGCGTAAATCAGCCTATATATACATGTAAGCCTAAATCAGCCCTAGATCAGACGGCCATGAATCCATCATAGTTTTCAACCCACGTGTTTGCAAAACCGAATCCGTTTGGCTGAGTACAATTATGTCTTCAGATCGCAAATGGCTGCAATCAATTGAAGAACTTATCCTGTCGATTGATTTACTCAACAGCTCCATTGAAGTCAATTCAATACAAGTGCTCTTCAAGCAATCCATAAAGCTGTCTGTTCTGATAAAGTGGATACCTCTTGTTCAGCCTTAGACCTCCTCCACCTTCCTTCCGGTCTGTCTGAGATCTAGCTGCATTGCATCATCTGGAAACTTCTATAGCGCCTTAATCGTCATGTATTAATATAGCATCAATCGATGATTGTTTCTAGCAAAGCCGCCTTCCGAAAGCATTATCGATAAAACAGTTCTGGATGAGATCCACGGAGATTGCTGAATATTGGCAATACGAAAAATATTGAGCTTCAGCCCTGACCAACACACAGCCAGAAGAACGTATTGAAGCAATTGGTCAATAGTCAACCCAGAGTCTTAGACCATCATCGTCTGATAAGCTCCAAATAAAGATTGCGTCACTGCCATGCAGTATATATTATATATTATATATAATTGTATTATATTACGGTCATATATCTCGTAGGAGAACAAGACTTGAAGCATTCACAGA